>CM032164.1:59375-93335 GCA_018901935.1 Pugionium cornutum
CTAGTTGAGACCAGCCCTCCTAGCTCTAAGTTTGTGATTTATCACGAGGTTCATCACCCCTCGTGTGGTTCACTTCACCCTTCCATCGTTTACCAACCAGAAAACCCCTATCCAGAAGCCTAAGGTTGAGTTTCTCACCTAATCTTCTACAAACAGCCCACGCGCATACATCCTTGAATCAAGGCTTGTATCACTGGAGAATATGAGTCCCAAGATGAAGAGGACTATGAACCAGAAGAAGAATATGGTGACATTGAGTACCCTGATGTGAGGGAAGTACTGGTCACTGGACGCATCCTCAGTGCAATGGTGGATCCTTCAGAGACCGTCCAAAGGGAGAACATCTTCAACATCAGTTGCACCATCAAGGGCAAGGTATGTAACCTCATCATACATGGTGGTTCTTGAAATAACGTTGCTAGTGCATATATGGTTGATAAGCTAGGTCTAGAGAAGACAAGGCATCCTCGACCATATAGACTGTGATGGCTTGATGACAAAGTGGAGCTCAAGATCCATGAGCAAGTCACTGTGCCATTCAGTGTGGGCAAGTACCAAGACCAAGTCGTGTGCGATATGGTGCCCATGCAAGCTGGCCATCTTCCTAGAGAAGACAAGGCATCCTCGACCATATAGACTGTGATGGCTTGATGACAAAGTGGAGCTCAAGATCCATGAGCAAGTCACTGTGCCATTCAGTGTGGGCAAGTACCAAGACCAAGTCGTGTGCGATATGGTGCCCATGCAAGCTGGCCATCTTCTGCTAGGAAAGCCAAGGCAGTTTGACCATCAGACCAGGCATGATGGCCGAACCAATCTCTACACTTTCGTGCATGACAAGAGAAAGGTCAGCCTAGCTCGTCTTACACCTGCCCAGGTACATGAGCTTCAACAGCAAATGTGTAAGGAAAAGAAGCTCATTAAATCTAATTTTCTTATTCAACCGAGTCATGTCCGGAGAGCTATAGCCTTGAAGGATCTAATAATACTAATGGTTTTTAAAGAAGTATTGAATGTAGAAAAAAAACAGGTAGAGCTACCTCCTGAAGTGGCAACTCTCCTGAACAAGTTCCAGGATGTGTTCTCAGAGGAGATACCAGCAGGCTTGCCTCCTTTACGTGGCATAGAACACCAGATCGACCTAGTGCCCGGAGCAGCCCTGCCCAACCGGCCAGCCTACCGGATGAGTCCAGAGGAGTCCAAGGAGCTTGAGAAGCAAGTCAAGGAGCTCCTGGAGAAGGGATATGTTCGAGAGAGCCTCAGTCCATGTGCCGTACCAGTGCTACTAGTGCCCAAGAAGGATGGGACTTGGCGCATGTGCGTGGACTGCCGAGCAATCAACAACATCACAGTCAAGTATAGGCATCCAATACCACGACTGGATGACATGCTAGATGAGCTGAGTGGAGCCACGGTCTTCTCCAAGATAGACCTCAAGAGTGGATACCACCTGGTCAGGATGAAGGAAGGTGATGAATGGAAGACTGCTTTCAAGACAAAGCAAGGGCTCTACGAGTGGACAGTCATGCCATTTGGCTTGACTAATGCCCCAAGCACCTTCATGCGCCTTATGAACCAAGTTCTTAGGGCGTACATCAGTAAGTTTGTAGTGGTTTACTTTGATGATATATTAGTTTATAGTAAGTGCCTATGGGAACACCTCACACATCTTGAGATGGTACTTAAAACCCTTCGACAAGAAGAGCTTTATGCCAATCTCAAGAAGTGCATCTTTTGTATTGATAAACTTGTCTTTCTAGGGTTTGTTGTGAGTTCACAGGGCCTACAAGTTTATGAAGAGAAGATTCGAGCCATACAAGAATGGCCAACACCAGGCAACATCAGCCAAGTGAGGAGCTTCGACGGACTGGCCAGCTTCTATTGAAGATTCGTGCCCAACTTCATTAGTATTGCCTCACCATTGACGGCAGTAGTGAAGAAGAACGTGGGATTCAGCTGCGGAGAAGCTCAGGAGAAGGCATTTCAGGCCTTGAAGGACAGCCTTACACATGCACCAGTGCTAGTCTTGCCCGACTTCAACAAGACGTTTGAAGTGGAGTGTGATGCCTCTGGAATAGGCATAGGAGCAGTGCTAACCCAAGGAGGGAGACCAGTGGCATACTTCAGTGAGAAGCTAGGTGGTGCCTCACTGAACTACCCCACTTATGACAAGGAGCTTTATGCCCTTGTCCGAGCATTGGAGACTTGGCAGCATTACTTGCTGTCCAAGGAGTTTGTGCTCTACACTGATCACGAGACTCTCAAACACCTCAGAGGGCAAACCAATCTCAAGAGGAGACATGCCAGGTGGATGGAGTTTATAGAGACCTTCCCGTACGTCATCAAGTACAAGAAGGGCAAAGATAATGTGGTAGCCGATGCACTATCAAGGAGGTTTGCCTTGATATCAACCATGGAGGCAAAGGTCCTAGGGTTTGAGCACATCAAGGACCTATACAAGGATGATCCTGACTTTGCTGAGAGCTACAAGGAGTGTGGCACAGGGAGTCATGGCAAGTTTTATATCTATGAGGGATTCTTGTTCCGAGAGAGAAGGCTGTGCATACCACAAGGATTATTGAGGGAGCTTATCATCCGAGAGGCTCATGGAGGAGGACTCATGGGCCACTTTGGTGTCGACAAGAATCTAGCAGTGGTCAAGGAGCACTTCTACTGGCCACACATCAAGAGGACAGTAGAAGCTCATTGTGCAAGATGCATCACTTGCAAGAAGGCAAAGTCCCGAGTGCAACCTCATGGGTTGTATCTCCCACTGCCCATACCCACACATCCATGGGTGGACATCTCAATGGACTTTGTTCTAGGTCTGCCCAAGATCAACCACAAAGATGCAATCTTTGTAGTGGTGGACAGATTCTCCAAGATGGCACACTTCATTCCGTGTTCCAATGTCAATGATGCCACGCAAACAGCTGAGCTGTTCTTCAGGGAGATAGTACGGCTTCATGGAGTGCCAAGGACCATCGTATCAGACAGGGACACCAAGTTCCTCAGCCATTTCTGGAGGACCCTTTGGAGGAAGCTAGGCACGAAGCTACTCTTCTCTACCACCTGCCATCCTCAAACCGATGGCCAAACTGAAGTTGTCAACAGGACACTATCAACTCTCCTCAGGACTACACTAGGGAAGAACCTCAAGACTTGGGTGGAGCGCCTGCCATTCATAGAGTTCGCTTACAACCGAGCCGTGCACTCAGCAACCAAGAAGACACCATTTGAAGTAGTATACGACTTCAACCCTCTCACCCCATTAGAGCAAACGCCACTGCCACCAGAAGAGATGACCAACCTCAATGGAGCATCCAAGGCAGAATTCATAAGGAAGTTACACCAGAAGGTAGCAGAGAACTTGGAGAAGAGGACTGGGCAGTACGTGACTTATGCCAACAAGGGAAGAAAGGAGGTGATCTTTGAACCAGGCGATTGGGTGTGGCTACTCCTACGGCAGGAGAGGTTCCCAAACCTAAGGAGTTCCAAGCTAGCACCAAGAGGAGATGGACCATTCAGAGTGCTTGAGAGGATCAACAACAACGCCTACCGGATCGAGCTCCCAGGTGAGTTTAATGTGTCCAACACGTTCAACGTAACTGACTTAGTCCCTTTCCATGCAGATGAACCAGTTTTGAGGTCAAAACCTACTGAAGAGGGAGGGGATGATGAGGACATCAGGTCGTATGTCCAGCCAGGAGACCAGACTGGCCGACCAGGAAGCTTGCCCGAGACAGCCAGACCATCTGGCACGTCTGCCGGCCCAAGCAGTACCGCCGGACCCTCGACCAATAGGACCAGACCGTTCAGCATTGCCGGCGGAGAGGCCCAAGCTTCCGGCACACTTGGTGGCGACGTGGATGACACCGCCGGTCCCCTTGGTGATGCCGCCGACTCCGGGATCAACTTGGCCGGTCCTGAAGGCATTCCGGCCAGTACCTCGCACATTCCAGCCGGTACAGCCGATCCAGCCGAGTACACGAGCATTTCAACTTCTACACAAGGAAACTCGGAACAGATAAGCTACCAGCTTCAGGACATGCATCCAGAGGAAGTCTCCACACCAGTAGTGCCACCAGGAGCAATGACAAAGAGCAGATCAAGAGCACTCTTCCACAAGTTCAGCTTATGGGTCGACAAGCTCCTAGAGGAAGATCGACTAAGGACAATGGGCCAGAAGTGCAAAGAAGAGTCCAAAGGCTTCTCAACAATGCAAGGGACTTCAGAGACTTGGGCTTTAGTGGCAAGAGAGGTCAGGGCCCAAAGATATTTAACCCTACTCCAAGTCGAAGACTAGGAGCAAGGCGCGTGCATGCCACAAGGACGGCCACCTTCCATTTCTTGGCCGTGAGGTGAGTTAAGGTAAGTTTACATTCGAATATATGCCTCTTTCTGTTTTGCAGGGTAGGATCTAGTTGCTTTACATTTTTGAGTCAAGAACATTTTAGGAATAGGTCCTTTTCGGTTATACACTTTTGTATCTTTTCCTTTTGTGCACTTTTGTAAACTTTCCTTTTTCTTTATTTGTGTCGACCCTAGAAGGTCAAGCTGTCGAGCATATTAATATGGCTCCTTCCAGCATTGTAGTTCAACAACCTTTTTGATATTAATAAAGTAGAACTTTCTTCCAACAAGTTTTCTCTCTAAGAATCTTGTGCGCTTGGAACCTAGTTGAGACCAGCCCTCCTAGCTCTAAGTTTGTGACTTATCACGAGGTTCATCACCCCTCGTGTGGTTCACTTCACCCCTCCATCGAATACCCACCCAAAAACCCCTACCTAAGAAATCTAAGGTCGAGTTTCTCACCTAACCTTCTCCAAACAGCCCACACGCATATAAGCCTTGAATCGAGGCTTGTATCAAGTAGGGTTAGGAATCTTTGGGCCCTGACCTCTATTTCCAGTAAAGCATAATGCTTTGAAGTCCCTTGCATTGTTGAGAAGCCTTTGGACTCTTCTTTGCACTTCTGGCCCACTGTCCTTTGCCGATCATCCTCTAGGAGCTTGTCGACCCATAAGCTGAATTTGTGGAAGAGTGCTCTTGATCTACTCCTTGTCATTGCTCCTGGTGGCACCACTGGTGTAGATACTTCCTTTAGATGCATGTCCTGAAGCTGGGAGCTTATCTGGTCCGAGTCTCCCTGTGTAGAAGTTGAAATGCCTGTGTACTGGGCTGGATCGCTTGTACCGGCTGGACTGTGCGAGGTACTGGCCAGAATGCCTTCTGGACCGGCCAAGTTGATCCCGGAGTCGGCGGTGTTACCACTGGGACCGGCGGTGTCATCCACGTCACCACCAGTAGGGCCGGATGTTTGGGCCTCTCCACCGGCAATGCTGATCGGTCTGGTCCTGTTGGTCGAGGGTCCGGCGGTACCACTTGGGCCGGCAGACGTGCCAAATGGCCCAGCTGTCTCGGGCAAGCTTCCTGGTCGGTCAGTCTGGTCTCCTGGCCGGCCATACGACCTGATGTCCCCATCATCCCCTCCCTCTTCAGTAGGTTTTGACCTCAAAACTGGTTCATCTGCATGGAAAGGGGCTAAGTTAGTTACGTTGAACATGTTGTACACATTAAACTCACCTGGGAGCTCGATCCGGTAGGCGTTGTTGTTGATCCTCTCCAGCACTCTGAATGGTCCATCTCCTCTTGGTGCTAGCTTGGAACTCCTTAGGTTGGGGAACCTCTCCTGCCGTAGGTGTAGCCACACGCAATCGCCTGGTTGAAAAATTACCTCCTTTCTTCCCTTGTCAGCATGAGTAACGTACTGCCCGGTCCTCTTCTCCAAGTTTTCTTAACTTGGTTCATAAGGCGCATGAAGGTGCTAGGGGCATTAGTCAAGCCGAATGGCATGACTGTCCACTCGTAGAGCCCTTGCTTTGTCTTGAGTCAAGCAGTCCTCCATTCATCACCTTCCTTCATCCTGACCTGGTGGTATCCACTATTGAGGTCTATCTTGGAGAAGACCGTGGCTCCACTCAGCTCATCTAGCATGTCATCCAGCCGTGGTATCGGATGCCGGTACTTGACTGTGATGTTGTTGATTGCTCTGCAGTCCACGCACATTTGCCAAGTCCCATCCTTCTTGGGCACTAGTAGCACTGGTACGGCACATGGACTGAGGCTCTCTCGAACATTGCCTTTCTCCAGGAGCTCCTTGACTTGCTTCTACAGCTCCTTAGACTCCTCTGGACTCATCCGGTAGGCCGGCCGGTTGGGCAGGGCTGCTCCGGGCACTAGGTCGATCTGGTGTTCTATGCCACGTAAAGGAGCCATGCCTGCTGGTATCTCCTCTGGGAACACATCCTGGAACTTGTTGAGGAGAGTTGCTACTTTAGGAGGTAGCTCTACCTGTTCTTTTTCTACATTCAACACTTCTTTGAAAACCATTAGTAGCATTAGATCCTTCGAGGCTAAAGCTCTCCGGACATGACTTGGTTGAATAAGAAAATTAGATTTAATGAGATTCTTTTCCTTACTCATTTGCTGTTGAAGCTCATGTACCTGGGCAGGTGTGAGAGGAGCTAGGCTGACCTTTCTCTTGTCATGCACGAAAGTGTAGAGATTGGTTCGGCCATCATGCCTGGTCTCCTTGTCAAACTGCCATGGCTTTCCTAGCAGAAGATGGCCAGCTTGCATGGGCACCACGTCGCACATGACTTGGTCTTTGTACTTGCCCACACTTAATGGCACAGTGACTAGCTCATGGATCTTGAGTTCCACTTTGTCATCGAGCCATCTCAGTCTATATGGTCGAGGATGCGTTGTCTTCTCTAGACCTAGCTTATCAACCATGTACGCCCTAGCAACGTTAGTACAAGAACCACCATCTATGATGAGGTTACATACCTTGCCCTTGATGGTGCAACGGTTGTGGAAGATGTTCTCCCTTTGGATGGTCTCTGAAAGATCCACCATTGCAGTAAGGATGCATCTAGTGACCAGCACTTCCCCCACATCAGGGTACTCAATGTCACCATATTCTCCTTCTGGTTCATAGTCCTCTTCATCTTGGGACTCATACTCTCCAGCCTCCGTAATCAGCATGACCTGGTTGTTTGGGCACTCCCTTGAGATGTGTCCACGACCCCTACACTTGAAACAAGTGATGTCACGTGATCTTTGAGGGTTAGAGGACTTACTAGGCTCTCTCTGGTCACGGGTTGTGATACAAGCCTTGATTCAAGGATGTATGCGCGTGGGCTGTTTGGAGAAGTTTAGGTGAGAAACTCAACCTTAGACTTCTTGGATAGGGGTTTTTGGGTAGGTATTCGATGGAAAGGTGAAGTGAACCACACGAGGGGTGATGAACCTCGTGATAAATCACAAACTTAGAGCTAGGAGGGCTGGTCTCAACTAGATTCTAAGCGCACAAGATTCTTGAGAGAAAACTTGTTGGGGAAAAAGTTCTATCTTTATTAATATCAAAAAGGTTGTCAAACTACAATGCTGGAAGGAGCCTTATTAATATGCTCGACAGCTTGATCTTCTAGGGTCGACTCAAATAAAGAAAAGGAAAGTTTACAAAAGTGCACAAATGGAAAAGATACAAAAGTGTATAACCGAAAAAGGACCTATTCCTAAAATGTTCTTGACTCAAAAATGTAAAGCATCTAGATCCTATCCTGCAAAACAGAAAGAGGCATATATTCGAATTGAAACTTACCTTAACTTACCTCATGGCCAAGAAATGGAAGGTGGCCGTCCATGTGGCATGCACGCGCCTTGCTCATAGTCTTCGACTTGGAGTAGGGTTAAGAATCTTTGGGCCCTGACCTCTCTTGCCACTAAAGCCCAAGTCTCTGATGTCCCTTGTATTGTTGACAAGCCATTGGACTCTACTTTGAACTTTTGGCCCATTATCCTTAGTTGATCTTCCTCTAGGAGCTTGTCAACCCATAGGCTGAATTTGTGGAAGAATGCCCTTGATCTGCTTCTTGTCATTGCTCCTTGAGGTACCACTGGTGTAGAGACTTCCTCTAGGTGCATGTCCTGGAGCTGGTAGCTCATTTGGTCTGAGTTTTCTTGTGTAGAAGTGGAAATGCGCATGTACTCGGCTGGATCGGCTGTACCGGCTGGGTTGTGCGGGGTACTGGCCGGAATGCCTTCAGGGCCGGCCAAGTTGATCCCGGAGTTGGCGGCATCACCAGAGGCACCGGCGGTGTCATCCACGTCGCCACCAAGTGTGCCGGAAGCTTGGGCCTCTCCGCCGGCAATGCTGGTTGCTCTGGTCCTTGTGGTCGAGGGTCTGGCGGTACTGCTTGGGCCGGCAGGTGTGCCAGATGGTCCGGCTGTCTCGGGAAAGCTTCCTGGTCAGCCAGTCTGGTCTCCTGGCTGGATGTACGACCTGATGTCCTCATTATCCCCTCCCTCTTCAGTAGGTTTTGTCCTCAAAACTGGCTCATCTGCATGGAAAGGGGCTAAGTCAGTAACATTAAACGTATTGGACACATTAAACTCACCTGGGAGCTCGATCCGGTAGGCGTTGTTGTTGATCCTCTCGAGCACTCTGAATGGTACATCTCCTCTTGGTGCTAGCTTGGAACTCCTTAGGTTTGGGAACCTCTCCTGCCGCAGGTGTAGCCACACCCAATCGCCTGGTTGAAAGATCACATCCTTTCTTCCCTTGTTGGCATGAGTCACGTACTGTCCGGTCCTCTTCTCCAAGTTTTCTGCTACCTTCTGGTGTAACCTCCTTATGAACTCTGCCTTGGATGCTCCATTGAGGTTGGTCATCTCAGCTAGTGGTAGTGGTGTTTGCTCCAATGGGGTGAGAGGGTTGAAGCCGTATACTACATCAAATGGTGTCTTCTTGGTTGCTGAGTGCACAAGCCTCGATTCAAGGCTTATATGCGCGTGGTCTGTTTGGAGATGGCTAGGTGAGAAATTCGACCTTAGACTTCTTGAATAGGGGTTTTTGGGTTGGTATTCAATGGAGGGGTGAAGTGAACCACACGAGGGGTGATGAACCTCATGATAAATCACAAACTTAGAGCTAGGAGGGCTGGTCTCAACTAGGTTCTAAGCGCACAAGATTCTTAGAGAGAAAACTTGTTGGAAGAAAGTTCTACTTTATTAATATCAAAAAGGTTGTCGAACTACAATGCTGGAAGGAGCCTTATTAATATGCTCGACAGCTTGACCTTCTAGGGTCGACTCAAAGAAAGAAAAGGAAAGATTACAAAAGTGCATAACCGAAAAAGGACCTATTCCTAAAATGTCTTTGACTCAAAAATGTAAAGAATCTAAATCCTACCCTGCAAAACAGAAAGAGGCAAATATCCAAATTGAAAACTTACCTTTCTTACCTCACGGCCAAGAAATGGAAGGTGGCCGTCCTTGTGGCATGCACGTGCCTTGCTCCTAGTCTTTGACTTGGAGTAGGGTTAGGAATCTTTGGGCCTTGGCCTCTCTTGCCACTAAAGCCCAAGTCTCTGAAGTCCCTTGCATTGTTGAGAAGCCTTTGGACTCTTCTTTTCACTTCTGGCCCACTGTCCTTTGCCGATCATCCTCTAGGAGCTTGTCGACCGATAAGCTGAATTTGTGGAAGAGTGCTCTTGATCTACTCCTTGTCATTGCTCCTGGTGGCACCACTGGTGTAGAGACTTCCTCTAGATGCATGTCCTGAAGCTGGTGGCTTATCTGGTCCGAGTCTCCTTGTGTAGAAGTTGAAATGCCCATGTACTCGGCTGGATCGCTTGTACCGGCTGGACTGTGCGAGGTACTGGCCGGAATGCCTTGCGGACCGGCCAATTTGATCCCGGAGTCGGTGGCGTTACCACTGGGACCGGCGGTGTCATCCACGTCGCCACCAGTAGGGCCGGAGATTTGGGCCTCTCCGCAGGCAATGCTGATCGGTCTGGTCCTGTTGGTCGAGGGTCCGGCGGTACTGCTTGGGCTGGGAGACGTGCCAAATGGCCCGGCTGTCTCGGGCAAGCTTCCTGGTCGGCCAGTCTGGTCTCCTGGCCGGCCATATGACCTGATGTCCCCATCAGTTAGGTTGGTTATTCCTAGGCATCCGGTCTTCTTGTGGTTAGGATCAAGACCCTGAATGTCTCCACGAGGTTGTGCAAATGATAGTAAACCGAATGTGGATGCAGAAGTGAAGAAGATGGTGAATCCATGAGCTTGAAGATGGATGTTCTCGAGAATTTGTGTGGAATGAGTGATACTTCTAAATGATGGTGGAAGATCCTTTGACTATCAGCTTGCTCTGTGTGAATGATAAAGACCAGACATGTTGGGCAAGAGGTGGAATGAAGTGAAACTTCCAAGGGATGTGAACAGCCCTTAGACTTTCGGCTCTTGAGAGAAATGGGATGATGATCCAAATTCCTTAATCAAAGTGGTGATCAAACGAGATTAAGAAGAGTTTTTTTTATATTAAAAGTATTGATTATTTGAAGAGGAGATACAAGAGAGTACTTATAGGATCCAAGGAGTGGATAGGAATAGACAAAGACTCCTAGGAGACCACCAAGGCATTTAAGAGAAAGTAGGAAATTACAAAAACAACTAAGAATGAAGACTAAGAAGTAAATAACATCTTGACTGATCCTTCCTCTTCATTTACGTGAATAATAGGATATAATTGGTCTTGGTTCATCAAGAGGGTGTGGTAAAGTATCTTGGGATTGCCTCATTAAAAACATCACTTATAAAATCCAATGGAACAAAACTAAGAGGAGGGAAAAAGAGTACAATCCAAGATACCTCCTTTTGATGAGGTTTAGGTGGCTTGAATCACAACCATGGTGGTTGGATTAGCACACACTAAGCTGGACTGAATGGTGTTGAGAAGATGTTGTAGTGTTGTCTTGAGTTTGGCTTGCTTGGACCGAGTAATGGGACCATTGGAGATTTGCAAGGTTTCATCTTCAGCTTCCTCTTATTCTAACTGTTCCTTAGCTTCCTTATTGGCTTCTTCTTGATCAGGTTCAAGCTGCTCATTTAGTTCAGGTTCCTTGCTGGCCATGCTGACATCAGGTATGATCACACCCGTTAGTACATTTCATGCAATAACATAACTGCAAAGTTCTAATGGGACATAGTGCATTAGTTTTGGTATGTTTGCACACTTTAGTATATGTCATGCAACTGTATATATTGTCATGTGCAGCTTTCTAGAAATGATTTGTCAAGTCCCACTCGATACATGATGAGGGCACCCGATCGAATGGCCAGCCCAGAAAGCCAGGTCATCAAGATGGCCGACCAGAAGGCCTGCCTGAGACAGCTGTCCCAATAGGCGACATGGCTGGGCCAAGCAATACTGCCGGCCCGATGAGTAATACGGCCGAACTGAACAACACCGCCGGCCTGATTGACCAAATGGCTGGCTAACAAGCGGAAAGGGGGCCAACACCGCCGGCTCGACTGGCAAAACGGCCGGCTCGATTGATATTCTTTTTGGCTCGATTGGCAACTCGGCCAGCTCGACTGGCAGCATAACCGGATCACACGGTAACACGGCCAGCACAAGCACCACCATAGAAGACTCGTACCAGATAACTAGCCAGTTTCAAGTCATGGATTTAGACGAAAGCTCTGCCGCAATGGTGCCCCTAAGAGCAATGACAAGAAGCATAACTCGGGCACTCTACCACAAGTTTAGTTTGTTGGTGGAAAGACTTCTAGAAGGCTGATACAAGCCTTGAATCAATACCATAGCACTATTCGAACGTTGGAGAAGATTAGGCGAGAAACTTGGCCTTAGGCTTCTGGAGTGGAGTTTTCTGGTGGGTATTGGATGGTGGGGTGAGGTGAACCACACGAGTGATGGAAAGCCTCTTAATAAGTCACAAACTTAGAAGCTAGGAGGGATGCTCTCGACTAGGGTTCTAAGCGCTTTAGAGTTTGTGAGGAAACCTATAAGAAAAAGTGCTCACTTTATTAATAACCAAAAACTTGTCGAACTACAATGTTGAAATGAGCCTTATTAATATGCTCAATAGTTTTGACCTTCTAGGGTTGACCCAAAAAGAAAAGGAAAAAAATACAAAAGTGTATAAAGGAAAAATTACAAAAAGAAATAACCAAAAAATGGAAAACTACTAATTCCTATCCTGAAAACCAGAAAAGGCAATCTTATAATTGAAAACTTACCTACTTACCATTAAGCCAAGAAATGGAAGGTGGCCGACCTTGTTACACACGCTTAGTCTTTGATTTGAAGTAGGTTTATGAAATGTTGGACCTTGACCTCCTTTGCCACTAGAGCCCAAGTCTATTGAGTACATTGAGATGTTGATAAGCCCTTGATTTGTTCCTTGCACTCTTGCCCCAATGCTCCTTGTCGTTGGTCTTCTAGAACCTTGTCTACCCACAAGCTGAACTTGTGGAAGAGTGCCCTTGTTCTGCTCCTTGTCATGGCCCTGGTGGTACTACTGGTATAAAAAATTTCTCTAGGTTCATGCCTTGAAGCTGGTAGCTGATCTGGTCGGAGTCTCCTTCAGTAGAGCTTGAAATGGCCGTGTGATTGCTTGAGCCGGCTGGGCCGTGTGTAGAGCTGGCTGAGTTGTAATCGGACTCGGCCAGGATGATTGGTGGGCCGGTGGCATCACCAGTTGGGCCGGAGGTTTGGGCCTCTTCGGCGGCAAAGTTGGTCGGCCCGGCCTGGCTGATCATTGGGCCGGTGGTACCGCTTGGCCCGATAGACTCACCAAATGGCCAGGCTGTGTCAGGCAGGTCTTCTGGTCGGCCATTATGATCTTCTGGCCGGCTAGATGATATGGTGTCCTCATCATCCCCTCCCCCTTCAGTAGCTTTTGACCTCAAAACTGGTTCATATGCAAGGAAAGTGGATAAATCAGTCACATTGAATGTGTTAGACACATTGAACTCACCTAAAAGTTCAAGCTGGTAGGCGTTGTTGTTGATCCTCTCCAGGACTCTGAATGGTCCATCTCCTCTTGTGGCCAGCTTGGAACTCCTTAGGTTCGGGAATCTTTCTTGTCGTAGGTGTGGCCACACCCAATCGTCTGGTTGGAAGATCATTTCCTTTATCCCCTTGTTGGCACGTGTCACGTATTGCCTGGTCCTCTTTTCCAGGTTATGTGCTACCTTGTGGTGCAATCTCTTGATGAACTCTGCCTTAGATGCTCCATTTAGGTTGGTCATTTTTGCTGGTGGCAGTGGTGTTTGATCCAAAGGCGTTTCAGGGTTGAAGCCGTATACCAATTCAAAAGAGGTCTTCTTAGTGGCTGAATGCATGGCTCGGTTGTAAGCAAACTCAATGAATGGCAGGAACTCCACCCATGTCTTGAGATTCTTCCCAAGTGTGGTCCTGAGAAGAGTTGACAATGTCCAGTTGATCACTTCAGTTTGGCCATCGGTCTGAGGGTGGCACGTGGTAAAAAAGAGTAGCTTTGTGCCTAGCTTTCTCCAAAGAGTCCTCCAGAAGTGGCTGAGGAATTTAGTGTCTCTGTCTGACACTATTGTCCTTGACACTCCATGAAGACGCACTACATCCCTGAAAAACAGCTCTGCCGTTTGCGTGACATCATTAACATTGGCACACGGTATGAAATGTGCCATCTTAGAGAATTGGTCCACTAGTACAAAGATGACATCTTTGTGGTTGATCTTGCGCAGACCTAGAACGAAGTGCATGGAGATGTCTACCCATTGATGTGTAGGTATGGGTAGAGGGAGAGATAACCCATGAGGGTGTACCCGAGACTCTGCCTTTTTCCAAGTAATGCACCTTGCACAATGGGCTTCTACTGACCTCTTGATGTGTGGCCAATAGAAGTGCTCCTTGACCATGGTCAGTGTCTTGTCAACACCAAAGTGGCCCATAAGACCTCCTCCATGAGCTTCTCGAGTGACAAGCTCTCGTAGAGATCCTTGTGGTATGCACAGCCTTCTTTCCTGGAACAAGAATCCATCATGGAGATAGAACTTGCTGTGACTCTCTGTGCCACACTCCTTGTAGCTCTCAGAAACGTTAGGGTCATCCCTGTATAAATCCTTGATGTGCTCAAATCCTAAGACCTTTGCTTTCATCATTGAGATCAAAGCAAACCTCCCTGATAGTGCATCGGCTACCACATTATCCTTGCCCTTCTTGTATTTCATGATGTAAGGGAAGGTTTCTATGAACTCCATCCACCTAGCATGTCTTCTCTTGAGGTTGATTTGCCCTCTAAGGTGTTTGAGAGTCTCGTGATCAGTGTGGATCACAAACTCCTTGGACAACAAGTAGTGTTGCCAAGTCTGCAAGGCTCGGACTAGGGCATAGAACTCGTTGTCATAGGTGGGGTAGTTCAGTGAGGCCCCACCTAACCTCTCACTGAAGTATACCACTGGTCTTCCTCCTTGGGTTAGCACCGCACCTATGCGTATGCCGGAGGCATCACATTCCAATTCAAACGTCTTATTGAAGTCGGGCAAGACTAGTACTGTTGCATGACTGAGGCTGTCCTTCAAGGCCTGGAATGTCTTCTCTTGAGCTTCTCCCCAGCTTCTCCCCACATTCTTCTTCACAACTGCAATCAATGGTGAGGCAATGCTGCTGAAGTTGGGCACAAATCTCCGGTAAAAACTGGCCAGGCCATGAAAGCTTCTTACTTGGCTGATGTTGCTCGGTGTTGGCCACTCTTGTATGGCTTGAATCTTCTCCTCATCAACCTGTAAGCCCTGTAAACTCACAGCAAAGCCTAAGAAAACTAGCTTGTCAGTACAAAAGGTGAAATTCTTGAGATTGGCATAAAGTTCTTCTTGTTGAAGGGTTTTAAGCACCATCTCAAGATGTGTGATGTGTTCCGTAAGGCATTTACTATAAACAAGTATATCATCAAAATACACTACTACAAACTTTCGGATGTATACCCTAAGAACTTGGTTCAAAAGGCGCATGAAAGTGCTTGGGGCATTGGTCAAGCCAAATGGTATGACTGTCCACTCGTAGAGCCCTTGCTTTGTCTTGAAAGCGGTTTTCCACTCATCGCTTTCTTTCATTCTGAACTGGTGGTATCCACTCTTGAGGTCTATCTTGGAGAAGACCGTGGCTCCACTCAGCTCATCCAGCATGTCATCAAGTCATGGTATAGGGTGCCGGTACTTGACTGTGATGTTGTTTATGGCCCAGCAGTCTACGCACATTCGCCAAGTCCCATCCTTCTTGGGGACTAGCAATACTGGTACGGCACATGGGCTGAGGCTCTCTCGAACATAGCCTTTCTCCAGGAGCTCCTTAACTTGCTTCTCAAGTTCTTTGGACTCCTCTGGACTAATCCTGTAGCCTGGACAATTGGGCAAGGCTGCTCCGAGTATGATATCGATCTGGTGCTCAATGCCGTGTAGAGGAGGCAAGCCTGCTGGTATCTCCTCAGGAAATACATCCTGTAACTTGTTGAGGAGGGCTGATACTTTAGGAGGTAGCTTTACCTCTTTAGGCTGACCATTCTCTTGTCGTGCACAAATGTATATAGGTTGGTCCGCCCCTCATGCCTTGTCTCCTTGTCGAATTGCCATGGTCTTCCTAGAATAAGATGGCCAGCTTGCATGGGTACCACGTCACAAACTACCTGTTCTTGGTATCCGCCCACGCTGAATGGCACGGTTACTTGCTCATTAATCTTGAGCTCCACCTTGTCATCTAGCCATCTTAGTCGATATGGCCGGGGGAGATTTGTCTTCTCTAGACCTAGCTTATCAACCATATATGCACTAGCCACGTTAGTGCAAAAACAACCATCTATGATGAGCTTACATACCTTGCCCTTGATGATGCATCGGCTATGGAAGATATTCTCCCTTTGAATGGTCTTGGAGAGGTCGACCATTGCACTGAGGATGCGTCTTGTTACCAGTACCTCTGCCACATCAGGGTACTCTATGTCTCCATAATCTGCCTCTGGTTTGAAATCCTCTTCATCTTGAGACTCGTACTCTCCAGACTCCGTGATTAGCATGACCCGGTTGTTTGGGCACTCCCTTGAGTTGTGACCACGAGCCCTACACTTGAAACAAGTGATATCACATGATCTCTGAGGGTTAGAAGACTTACTAGGCTCTCTCTGGTCACGGGTTTGTTCAGGAGGCTTGCTCTTGAACCGTGACTCAATCTCAATTGTCTTACCTTTGTCTACGGGCTTGGTGCCATTGCTTGGTGCCCAAGGCGTCTTAGGTCTGTTGCGTATGTCTTGGCTATTACGCTTGATGTGTAGTTCAGCCTGGAAAGAGAGGTGGAACAAGTCCTTGAAGTCACTATAGATCTGCCTCTCCACTTTCCGGCTGATTCTTTCTTGCAACCCATCCAATGCTTCTTCAACATCATTGAGCTCCAGCCTATTCCTGAGTCTCTCAAACTCATCATAGTACTCCTCCACTCATCTTGTGCCCTGTTTAAGAGTACGAAAATGGCATTGCAAATACCTATGAAAATATGGTGGAACAAACCTTTGTCTCATGAGGTCCTTCATGTCGACCCAAGAGTCTACCGGTCTCAACCTCCTTCTCCTACGGTCAGAAGCCTCATGACCCCACCAGATAAAGGCATTATCCATGAGTTGTTCTACTGCCATAGAGACTCTCCTAGGGCCTGGTGGTCGAAGATGTGATCCACCCTACTCTCCTGATCTAGATAGGCCTAGGGTATTGACATAGGAAAATCAAATAAGACCTATCTTGGTCTACAAGGCAAGTGTGAGCACGAAAATTCAGTTTGAATAACAAGGGAAAAGAAAAAGGAGGGAGTTATTATTAACCACATGGTTAAAATGGTTAAATATCTGCCTTGGGAGAAGAATCAAGGTGAAAAGGACATGTCCATGCTGCACACAGTCTTGGTAACCACACCAAACAGTCATGCCTGCTGCATACAGCCTTGGTAACAACACCAAACGTTCATGAGACAGTTTGCAGGTCTTCCCCTCTCTTCTCATTGGTCGTTGACAAGCTTCTCCTCTATTCAAGCTCATCCACAAGTTTGAATTCGTTTTCTTTTGTGTTCACATTGTAAATCCTCTATAAAAGGGCTGTAAAGACTCAATGTATGAAAAAAAAACTCTTAGGACATTCTTCTCCATAAGTCTAAGACATTTCTCATTTTCTCATACTTCTCTTTGAGTTTCCAGATTCAATTCTTCACATTTCTCCTCTCTAATCTCAATATTCTTTCATGGTATCAGAGCATAAGATCATTCTCTCATCTTTTCAACTCAAATCTCTCAGTTTCTAATATAAAATTCTGTCAAAAATCTCTCAGTCTTTAAACTAAAAACTCACAGTTCAACCATAAAATCTGCTTCCTTTGAGCTCTTCAAAGCCTAACAATGGAGGATAAAGTTCAAATCAGTTCCAGCCTAAAACCTACGGTGATACCAGTAGTTCTCAAAGGCTTGAACTATACATTATGGTCAAGAACCATCAAGACAGCCATTTGTGGCAAAGGACTTTGGAATCACCTCTTGGAGGATAATACTCCATCTATAGATGATCCAAAGGAGAAGAAGGATGAGGCAACATGAAAAGAAGAAGCTAGGTGGTTCCAAGAAGATCAATCAGTCCTTGGATTCCTCCAAAATTCATTGAACCCATCCATTCTTGAAGCTTATTCACATTGTGAAACCTCCAAGTCTCTTTGGGAGACTCTCAAGAGGGTGTATGGGGATGTTTCAAACCTCAGTTGTGTGTATGAGGTTAAGAAGACTCTCAATGATCTACACCAAGAGGATATGGAGTTCACAAAATTCCTAGGCAAGTTCCAGTCAACATGGTCCGAGCTTGACATGTTGAGACCAAGTTCTATGGATCCAAAGGTGCTTAATGAAAGGAAGGAACAAGACAAGATATTTGGGATCCTTCTCAACCTAAATCCAGCCTTTAAGGATGTGATTAAGTCCATCCTGAGAGAGCCAAAACTCCCTGATTTCGAAGAGGTGTGTTCACGGATTCAAAAGGAGCAAGGCAACATTGGTTTGTTTGGTGGTAAAGGAGAACTAGTTATGGCCAACAAAAGCGTTTTTAAGCAAGAGGATAGGAAGAGTGTGATGTCTGAGCATTGTAAGAGGAATGGCCACATCAAGGACAAGTGCTGGATACTTCATCCTCACCTCAAGCCAAACCGGTTCAAGGATTCAAAAGCTAACATCTCTCAAAAGGTTGTGACTGAACCGGCACGTTCATCCAACCAAGGAGGGGAGCTAGCTAAGAATGTATCCATGTAGTATGTTAAGAAGAGTAACTTGGAGGATCTCATCAAGGCTTATGCCTCAAAACTCTCCGGTATCACACTCTACTCCCATAAATGGCTTGATAAACCATATCATAAGTTGGTAGTGGATACGGGTGCTTCTCACCCTATGATAAGCAATGCTAGGTTGTTAAAGAACATTGAACCATGTCTAGGACAAGTAACTATAGCTGATGGTAAGGGTATTCCAATTGAAGGAACCGGAAAATTAAGACTATTTCACAAAGAAACTAATGCTTTCTTTGTACCTAAGTTTAAGTCTAATCTAGTTTCGGTTAAAAGGGATACTAAAGACCTGAATTGCAATGTTACTTTTGGGCCTAACAATGTTTACTTTCAAGATATTAAGAGTGGTAAGATACTTGGAAGTGGTGGGACACAAGATGAGCTCTATGTTCTTGAGGACACTCCTCCAAGCAATTCGGATTCCTTAGCTTTCAAATCCTGTGTTTTTGCTAATAAAGATGTCTTATGGCATGCTAGATTAGGACTTCCTCATGCTCGTGCTTTAAGCTTAATAATGCCTAATGTTGCTTATGATCACTCAGTTTGTGAGGCTTGTATCCTTGGCAAACATTGTCGTGTTGTTTTCCCTAAATCGTCTACAATTTATGAGCATTGCTTTGATTTAGTACATTCCGATGTTTGGACCTCTTTTTGCATGTCTAGAGATAGGAATAAATACTTTGTGACCTTTATAGATGAGAAATCGAAATATACATGGGTTACATTATGATGAGGACATCAGGTCGTACATCCAGCCAGGAGACCAGACTGGCCGACCAGGTAGCTTGCCCGAGACAGCCGGGCCATCTGGCACGCCTGCCGGTCCAAGCAGTACCACCGGACCCTCGACCAGAGCAACCAGCATTGCCGGCGGAGAGGCCCAAGCTTCCGGCACACTTGGTGGGGATGTGGATGACACCGCCGGTCCCCTTGGTGATGCCACCAACTCCGGGATCAACTTGGCTGGTCCTGAAGGCATTCCGGCCAGTACCTCGCACAGCCCAGCCGGTACAGCCGATCCAGCCGAGTGCACGAGCAATTCAACTTCCACACAAGGAAACTCAGACCAGATAAACTACCAGCTTCAGGACATGCATCTAGAGGAAGTATACAGACTAGTAGTGCCACCAGGAGCAATGACAAGAAGCAGATCAAGGGCACTCTTCCACAAATTAAGCTTATGAGTGGACAAGCTCCTAGAGGAAGATCAGCTAAGGACAATGGGCCAGAAGAGCAAAGTAGAGTCCATAGGCTTCTCAACAACACAAGGAACATCAGATACTTGGGCTTTAGTGGCAAGAGAGGTCAGGGCTCAAAGATTTTTAACCCTACTCCAAGTCGAAGACTAGGAGCAAGGCGCGTGCATGCCACAAGGACGGCCACCTTCCATTTCTTGGCCGTGAGGTAAGTTAAGGTAAGTTTCAATTCGAATATATGCCTCTTTCTGTTTTGCAGGGTAGGATCTAGATGCTTTACATTTTGAGTCAAGAACATTTTAGGAATAGGTCCTTTTTCGGTTATACACTTTTGTATCTTTTCCTTTTGTGCACTTTTGTAAACTTTCCTTTTCTTTGTTTGAGTCGACCCTAGAAGGTCAAGCTGTTGAGCATATTAATAAGGCTCCTTCCAGCATTGTAGTTCGACAACCTTTTTGATATTAATAAAGATAGAACTTTTTTCCCCAACAAGTTTTCTCTCAAGAATCTTGTGCGCTTAGAATCTAGTTGAGACCAGCCCTCCTAGCTCTAAGTTTTTGATTTATCACGAGGTTCATCACCCCTCATGTGGTTCACTTCACCCTTCCATCTTTTACCAACCAGAAAACCCCCATCCAGAAGCCTAAGGTTGAGTTTCTCACCTAATCTTCTACAAACAGCCCACGCGCATCCAAGCCTTGAATCGAGGCTTGTATCACATTACTTCCATCTAAAGATAGGGTTTATGAGGCATTTATAAACTTTCAGAATTGTGTTACTAATCAATTCAATGCCAAGATCAAAGTGTTAAGATCAGATAATGGAGGGGAATACACAAGTCAGAGATTCAATGTTCACTTAAACAAACATGGAATACTACATCAAACTAGCTATCCACACACACCACAACAAAATGGAGTTGCTGAAAGGAAGAATCGACACTGAATGGAAGTAGCAAGATCCATGATGTTTCATACCAATGTTCCTAAAGGTTTTTGGGGAGATACAGTCTTGGTTGCTTGCTACCTCATCAATCGGATTCCAACCAAAGTCTTGCAAGACATATCCCCATTTGAGGTACTCAATAAAACTAAACCTTCCATCGATCATTTACGTGTATTTAGGTGTGTGTGCTTTGTGTATGTTCCAGGTGATCTAAGAAACAAGTTGGAGGAAAAAAGCATCAAGTGTATGTTCCTTAGATATTTGACAACACAAAAGAGTTATAAGTGTTCTGATCCAAGCAACAATAGGACATATGTGTCTATAGATGTCAAGTTCATAGAAGAACGAAGCTATTATGATCAGAAAGATTGGGAAGGATTGAAGGATCTCTCATGGTCCCCTTCTGATTTGGCTACGAGTTTGAGGTGTCTCTTGAATCATTTGGGAAATGATGTGCCAAAGGATTCAAGACAAGAATAAGCAAGAACTCCAAGTAGTTCACACGATACCCAAGAGAATGAACAAGGGGCGGTAACTCAAGAACCAACTCCAATCCAAGAAGAAGCTACGGCCCAAAACCAAGAACAAGAAAATTTGGAAGTGGGTATAGAGGAACCTATTCACCAAATGGAAGAGGAAACGGTTGTTGAGGAGGCTGCACCTCCTGTTCAGCAACTAAGGAGGAGTACTAGGCTTAGGAAAGATCCATCCAATTGGGTAAACACTAGGGTCTTTTACAACAACCAGGCCGTTGCTCATCCCATACAAGTTGTTTGTTCCCTTGACCTCTTGCCATCTAGTCATCAAGCATTGCTTGGAAAGATTGAACAAAGTCAGATTCCAATGACTTATGAAGAAGCTAAGAGCAAGAACGAATGGTTAGATGCAGTAAAAGATGAGAAGGGAGCTATGGAAAGGAATCATACATGGGATATACAAGAACTTCCCAAAGGCAAGAAGGCTGTGAGTTCCAAGTTGGTATTCACCATCAAGTATAAGAGCAATGGGGACATAGAAAGGTACAAGGCACGTCTAGTTGCAAGAGGTTTCACTCAGACATATGGAGAGGACTATACTGATACATTTGCACCGGTGGCTAAGCTACATAATGTAAGGGTTGTTCTTTCACTAGCTACGAATCTGAGTTGGGACTTATGGCAAATGGATGTCAAGAATGCATTCCTACAAGGAGAACTTGAAGAGGAAGTGTATATGACTCCACCACCAGGCTTTGAAGATCTTTGCAAAGAGGGACAGGTTCTAAGACTTAGGAAGACAATATATGGGTTAAAGCAGTCACCAAGGGCCTGGTATCACAAATTAAGCTCCCTTACTGATAATGGGTTTAGGAAATCCCTTTCAGATCATACTTTGTTCACTCATCAAAACGCCAAAGGAATCGTGGTGGTCTTGGTTTATATGGATGACCTTATTATCACAGGAGATGATAAGGAAGGAATTCAGTCCACAAAGGCCTTCTTAAACAGATCATTTGACATCAAGGATCTTGGAGAGTTGAAGTACCTCTAGGGTATTGAAGTGTGTCGTTCTCTGGAAGGGCTCTTTCTATCCCAAAAAAAGTATGCTCTTGATCTGTTGACAGACACGGGAAAGCTTGGGGCTAAACCGGCCAAAACTCCTCTCGAAGATGGCTACAAGGTCAATGGAAAGGGGGAGAAAGCTGATAAGTTATTTAAGTATGTTTCTCAGTATAGGAGACTAGCTGGGAAGCTGATCTACCTCACCCTCAAACGACTAGACTTGTGTTTTTCTGTGAATCAAGTGAGTCAACATATGAAAAAACCTACTGTATATGATTGGAGCATGGTAGAAAGGATCCTTAGATACATCAAAGGATCTCCTGGTCAAGGCATATGGATGGGCAAGAATGGGAACACTGAGATTGTCGGGTATTGTGATGCGGATTGGGCTGGTGATAGGGTGGATAGGAAATCAACCACTGGGTATTGCACCTTCATTGGTGGGAACTTAGTCACTTGGAAGACTAAGAAGCAGAAAGTGGTATCATGTTCTAGTGCTGAAGCAGAATATAGGGCTATGAGGAAGCTGACAAGTGAAGTAACTTGGATCAAAGCGCTCTTGAAAGACTTCGGTATTGAACAACCAGGGCCAATCACCTTCCATTGTGATAATAAGGCAGCCATTCACATAGCTTCAAACTCAGTGTTTCATGAGAGGACCAAGCACATAGAGATCGATTGCGATAAGGTTAGGGAGAAAGTTCAAGATGGAACCATTCTGCCATGTTATACAAGGAGTGAAGACCAACTAGCTGACATCTTCACAAAAGATGCAAGTCTCAAAGTTTGCAAGAACATCTTTAGCAAACTTGGGCTTGTTGATTTATCACATCCATGATCAAAGGTCTCCTAATCCAAGAGCAACACACTCTTTTTCCCTTATTAAGGTTTGATCCCAAGTGGTTTTCCTTAATAAGGTTTTTAATGAGGTGTTGCCTTGAGTTCCCAAGCTTAAGACTTTAGGGTGATTCCAAAGTCTTTAGCTTGAGGGGGAGTATTGACATAGGAAAATCAAATAAGACCTATCTTGACCTACAAGGCAAGTGTGAGCACGAAAATTCAGTTTGAATAACAAGGGAAAAGAAAAAGGAGGGAGTTGTTATTAACCACATGGTTAAAATGGTTAAATAACTGCCTTGGGAGAAGAATCAAGGTGAAAAGGACAAGTCCATGCTGCACACAGTCTTGGTAACCACACCAAACAGACATGCCTGCTGCACACAGCCTTGGTAACCACACCAAACGTTCATGAGATAGTTTGCAGGTCTTCCCCTCTGTTCTCATTGGTTGTTGACAAGCTCCTCCTCTATTCAAGCTCAACCACAAGTTTGAATTCGTTTTCTTTTGTGTTCACATTGTAAATCCTCTATAAAAGGGCTGTCAACACTAAATGTATGAAAAACTGTTAGGAGATTTTCCATAAGTCTAAGACATTTCTCATTTTCTCATACTTTTCTTTGAGTTTCCAGATTCAATTCTTCACATTTCTCCTCTCTAATCTCAATATTCTTTCATAGGGGTCTAGTTTTCCTGCAAAACTTGGAGGCTTTAGTTTGATGTCATGATTGTTTACCCGGTTGTAGGCATAGTCATCTCCATCCGCATGAGGTATAGGGGGCATTCTTGGTCTTTGGTTGTGACCATATGGCTCATAGCCATTGCCCTCTTCTTCTGGTTGCCGTGGTATCTCCTCAAGAAATACATCCTGGAACTTGTTGAGGAGGGCTAATACTTTAGGAGGTAGGTTTACCTCTTTAGGCTGACCTTTCTCTTGTCGTGCACAAAAGTATATAGGTTGGTCCGGCCATCATGCCTTGTCTCCTTGTCGAATTGCCATGGTCTTCCTAGAAGAAGATGGCCAGCTTGCTTCGATACCACGTCACAAACTACCTGTTCTTGGTATCCGCCCACGCGGAATGGCACGGTTACTTGCACATGAGTCTTGAGCTCCACCTTGTCATCTAGCCATCTTAGTCGATATGGCCGGGGGGTGATTTGTCTTCTCTAGATCTAGCTTATCAGCCATATATGCACTAGCCACGTTAGTGCAAGAACCACCATATATGATGAGGTTACATACCTTGCCCTTGATGTTGCATTGGCTATAGAAGATATTCTCCCTTTGAATGGTCTTGGAGTGGTCGACCATAGCACTAAGGATGCGTCTTGTTACCATTACCTCTCCCACATAAGGGTACTATATGTCTGCATAATCTGCCTCTGGTTTGAGATCCTCTTCATCTTGAGACTCGTACTCTCCAGTCTCCATGATTAGCATGACCCGGTTGTTTGGGTACTCCCTTGAGATGTAACCGTGACCCTTACACTTGAAACATAGAAGTATTAGTTTGATGTCATGATTGTTTAGCCTGTTGTAGGCATAGTCATCTCCATCTTCATGATGTATAGGGGGCATTCTTGGTCTCTGGTGGTGACTATATGGCTCGTAGCCATTGCCCTCTTCTTTTGGTTGCTGTGGAGGTCCTCTCAGCCTAGGGTGATAGCCGTGAGGCTGGTGGCCCTCATCTTTATCCGGGTGGGGCTCCTCCTGTTCTCAACTAGGAGGGCTGGTCTCAACTAGGTTCTAAGCGTACAAGTCTCTCGAGAGAATAACTTGTAGAAAGAAAATTCGATCTTTATTAATTATCAAAAAGGTTGTCAAACTACAATGCTGGAAGGAGCCTTATTAATATGCTCGACAGCTTGACCTTCTAGGGTTGACTCAAAGAAAGAAAAAAGTTTACAAAAGTGCACAAATGGAAAAGGTACAAAAGTGCATAACAGAAAAAGGACCTATTCCTAAAATATCTTTGACTCAAAAATGTAAACAATCTAGATCCTACCCTGCAAAACAGAAAGAGGCATATATTCAAATTGAAAACTTACCTTTCTTACCTTACGGCCAAGAAATGGAAGGTGGCCGTCTTTGTGGCACGCACGCGCCTTGCTCCTAGTCTTCGACTTGGAGTAGGGTTAGGAATCTTTGGGCCCTGACCTCTTTTTCCACTAAAGCCCAAGTCTCTGAAGTCCCTTGAATTGTTGAGAAGCCTTTGTACTCTTCTTTGCACTTCTGGCCCACTTTCCTTAGTCGATCTTCCTCTAGGAGCTTGTCGACCCATAAGCTGAACTTGTGGAAGAGTGCTCTTGATCTGCTCCTTGTCATTGCTCCTGGTGGCACCACTGGTGTAGAGACTTCCTCTAGATGCATGTTCTAAAGCTGGTAGCTTATCTGGTCCGAGTCTCCTTGTGTAGATGCTGAAATGCCTGTGTACTCGGCTGGATCGCTTGTACCGGCTGGATTGTGCGAGGTACTGGCCGGAATGCCTTGTGGACCGGCCAAGTTGATCCCAGAGTCGGTGGCGTCACCATTGGGACCGGCGGTGTCATCCACGTCGCCACCAGTAGGGCCGGAGATTTGGGCCTCTCTGCTGGCAATGCTGATCGGTCCGGTCCTGTTGGTCGAGGGTCCGGCGGTACTGCTTGGGCCAGCAGACGTGCCAAATGGCACGGCTGTCCCGGGCAAGCTTCCTGGTCGGCCAGTCTGGTCTCTTGGCCGGCCATACGACTTGATGTCCCCATCATCCCCTCCCTCTTCAGTAGGTTTTGACCTCAAAACTGGTTCATCTGCATGGAAAGGGGCTAAGTCAGTTACGTTGAACGTGTTGGACACATTAAACTCAATTGGGAGCACGATCCGGTAGGCGTTGTTGTTGATCCTCTCCAGCACTCTGAATGGTCCATCTCCTCTTGGTGCTAGCTTGGAACTCCATAGGTTGGGGAACCTCTCCTGCCGTAGGTGTAGCCACACTTAATCGCCTGGTTGAAAGATCACCTCCTTTCTTCCCTTGTTAGCATGAGTCACATACTGCCCGGTCCTCTTCTCCAATTTCTCTGCTACCTTCTTGATACAAGCCTTGATTCAAAGATGTATGCGCGGGGGCTGTTTGGAGAAGTTTAGGTGAGAAACTCGACCTTAGATTTCTTGGATAGGGGTTTTTGGGTTGGTATTCGATGGAAAGGTGAAGTGAACCACACGAGGGGTGATGAACCTCGTGATAAATCACAAACTTAGAGCTAGGAGGGCTGGTGTCAACTAGATTCTAAGCGCACAAGATTCTTGAGAGAAAACTTGTTGGGGAAAAAGTTCTATCTTTATTAATATCAAAAGGATTGTCGAACTACAATGCTGGAAGGAGCCTTATTAATATGCTCGACAGCTTGACCTTCTAGGGTCGACCCAAATAAGAAAAGGAAAACTTACAAAAGTGCACAAAAGGAAAAGATACAAAAGTGTATAATCGAAAAAGGACCTATTCCTAAAATGTCTTTGACTCAATAAAAGTAAATATTCTAGATCCTACCATGCAAAACAGAAAGAGACATATATTCGAATTGAAACTTACCTTAACTTACCTCATGGCCAAGAAATGGAAGGTGGCCGTCCTTGTGGCATGCATGCGCCTTGCTCCTAGTCTTCGACTTGGAGTAGGGTTAAGAATCTTTGGGCCCTGACCTCTCTTGCCACTAAAGCCCAAGTCTCTGATGTTCTTTGTGTTGTTGAGAAGCCATTGGACTCTTCCTTGCATTTTTAGCCCATTGTCCTTAGTCGATCTTCCTCTAGGAGTTGTCGACCCATAAGCTGAATTTGTGGAAGAGTGCCCTTGATCTGCTTCTTGTCATTGCTCCTTGAGGTACCACTGGTGTAGATACTTCCTCTAGGTGCATGTCCTGGAGCTGGTAGCTCATTTGGTCCGAGTCCTCTTGTGTAGAAGTGGAAATGCGCATGTACTTGGCTGGATTGGCTGTACCGGCTGGATTGTGCGAGGTACTGGCCGGAATGCCTTCAGGACCGGCCAAGTTGATCCCAGAGTTGGCGGCATCACCAGAGGGACCGGCGGTGTCATCCACGTCGCCACCAAGTGTGCTGGAAGCTTTGGCCTCTCCGCCGGCAATGCTGGTTGCTCTGGTCCTTGTGGTCGTGGGTCCGGCGGTACTGCTTGGGCCGGCAGGCGTGCCAGATGGTCCGGCTGTCTCGGGCAAGCTTCCTGGTCGGCCAGTCTGGTCTCCTGGCTGGATGTACGACCTAATGTCCTCATCATCCTCTCCCTCTTCAGTAGGTTTTGTCCTCTAAACTGGATCATCTGCATGGAAAGGGGCCAAGTCAGTAACATTGAACGTATTGGACACATTAAACTCACCTGGAAGCTCGATCCGGTAGGCGTTGTTGTTGATCCTCTCGAGCACTCTGAAGGATCCATCTCCTCTTGGTGCTAACTTGGAACTCCTTAGGTTTGGGAACCTCTCCTGCCGTAGGTGTAGCCACACCCAATCGCCTGGTTGAAAGATCACCTCCTTTCTTCCTTTGTTGGCATGAGTCACGTACTGTCCGGTCCTCTTCTCCAAGTTTTCTGCTACCTTCTGGTGTAATCTCCTTATGAACTCTGCTTTGGATGCTCCATTGAGGTTGGTCATCTCAGCTGGTGGCAGTGGTGTTTGCTCCAATGGGGTGAGAGGGTTGAAGCCGTATACTACTTCAAATGGTGTCTTCTTGGTTGCTGAGTGCACGGCTCGGTTGTAAGCAAACTCTATGAATGGCAGGCACTCCACCCAAGTCACTAGGTTCTTCCCTAGTGTAGTCCTGAGAAGTGTTGATAGTGTCCTGTTGACAACTTTAGTTTGGCCATCGGTTTGAGGATGGCAGGTGGTAGAGAAGAGTAGCTTCGTGCCTACCTTTCTCCAAAGGGTCCTCCAGAAATGGCTGAGGAACTTGGTGTCCCTGTCTGATACGATGGTCTTTGGCACTCCATGAAGCCGTACTATCTCCCTGAAGAACAGCTCAGCTGTTTGTGTGGCACCATTGACATTGGCACACGGAATGAAGTGTGCCATCTTGGAGAATCTGTCCACCACTACAAAGATTGCATCTTTGTGGTTGATCTTGGGCAGACCTAGAAAAAAGTCCATTGAGATGTCCACCCATGGATGTGTAGGTATGGGCAGTGGGAGATACAACCCGTGAGGTTGCACTCGGGACTTTGCCTTCTTGCAAGTGACGCATCTTGCACAATGAGCTTCTACTGTCCTCTTGATGTGTGGCCAGTAGAAGTGCTCCTTGACCACTTCTAGAGTCTTGTCGACACCAAAGTGACCCATGAGTCCTCCTCCATGAGCTTCTCGGATGATAAGCTCCCTTAATGATCCTTGTGGTATGCACAGCCTTCTTTCTCGGAACAAGAATCCCTCATGGATGTAGAACTTGCCATGACTCCCTGTGCCATACTCCTTGTAGCCCTCAGCAAAGTCAGGATCATCCTTGTATAGGTCCTTGTTGTGCTCGAACCCTAGGACCTTTGCCTCCATGGTGGATATCAAGCAAACCTCCTTGATAGTGCATCGGCTACCACATTATCTTTGCCCTTCTTGTACTTGATGACATACGGGAAGGTCTCTATGAACTCCATCCACCTGGCATGTCTCCTCTTGAGATTGGTTTGCCCTCTGAGGTGTTTGAGAATCTCATGATCAGTGTGGATCACAAACTCCTTGGACAGCAAGTAATGCTTCCAAGTCTCCAATGCTCGGACAAGGGCATAAAGCTCCTTGTCATAAGTGGGGTAATTCAGTGAGGCACCACCTAGATTCTCACTGAGGTATGCCACTGGTCTCCCTCCTTGGGTTAGCACTGCTCCTATGCCTATTCCAGAGGCATCACACTCCACTTCAAACGTCTTGTTGAAGTCGGGCAGGACTAGCACTGGTGCATGTGTAAGGCTGTCCTTCAAGGCCTGGAATGCCTTCTCCTGAGCTTCTCTCCAGCTGAATCCCACGTTCTTCTTCACTACTGCCGTCAATGGTGAGGCAATACTGCTGAAGTTGGGCACGAATCTCCTATAGAAGCTGGCCAGTCCGTGGAAGGTCCTTATTGGCTGATGTTGCCTGGTGTTGGCCATTCTTGTATGGCTCGAATCTTCTCTTCATCAACCTGTAGGCCCTGTGAACTTACAACAAAACCTAAAAAGACAAGTTTATCAGTACAAAAGATGCAATTCTTGAGATTGGCATAAAGCTCTTCTTGTCGAAGGGTTTTAAGTACCATCTCAAGATGTGTGAGGTGTTCCGTAGGCACTTACTATAAACTAGTATGTCATCAAAGTAAACCACTACAAACTTACTGATGTACGCCCTAAGAACTTGGTTCATAAGGCGCATGAAGGTGCTTGGAGCATTAGTCAAGCCAAATGGCATGACTGTCCACTCGTAGAGCCCTTGCTTTGTCTTGAAAGCAGTCTTCCATTCATCACCTTCTTTCATCCTGACCTGGTGGTATCCACTCTTGAGGTCTATCTTGGAGAAGACCGTGGCTCCACTCAGCTCATCTAGCATTTCAACCAGCCGTGGTATTGGATGCCGATACTTGACTGTGATGTTGTTGATTGCTCGGCAGTCCAAGAACATGCGCCAAGTCCCATCCTTCTTGGGCACTAGTAGCACTGGTACGGCACATGGACTGAGGCTCTCTCAAACATAGCCTTTCTCCAGGAGCTCCTTGACTTGCTTCTCAGGCTCCTTGGACTCATCTGGACTCATCCGGTAGGCTGGCCGGTTGGGCAGGGCTGCTCCGGGCACTAGATCAATCTGGTGTTCTATGTCACGTAAAGGAGGCAAGCCTGTTGGTATCTCCTCTGGAAATACATCCTGGAACTTGTTGAGGAGAGTTGCTACTTCAGGAGGTAGCTCTACCTGTTCTTTTTCTACATTCAACACTTCTTTGAAAACCATTAGTAACATTAATCCTTCGAGGCTAAAGCTCTCCGGACATGGCTTGGTTGAATAAGAAAATTAGACTTGATAAGTTTCTTTTCGTTACTCATTTGGAGTTGTAGCTCATGTACCTGGGCAGGTGTAAGAGGAGCCAAGCTGACCTTTCTTTTGTCATGCACAAAAGTGTAGAGATTGGTTCGGCCATCATGCCTGGTCTCTTTGTCAAACTGCCATGGTCTTCCTAGCAGAAGATGGCCAGCTTGGATGGGCACCACGTTGCACACGACTTGGTCTTGGTACATGCCCACACTGAATGGCACATTGACTTGTTCATGGATCTTGAGCTCCACTTTGTCATCGAGCCATCTCAGTCTATATGGTCGAGGATGCTTTGTCTTCTCTAGACCTAGCTTATCAACCATATATGCACTAGCAACGTTAGTGCAAGAACCACCATCTATGATGAGGTTACATACCTTGCCCTTGATGGTGCAACGGCTGCGGAAGATGTTCTCTCTTTGGATGGTCTCTGAAGGATCCACCATTGCACTGAGGATACGTCTAGTGACCAGCACTTCCCCCACATCAGGGTACTCAATGTCACCATACTCTCCTTCTGGTTCATAGTCCTCTTCATCTTGGGACTCATATACTCCAGCCTATGTAATCAACATGACCCGGTTGTTTGGGCACTCCCTTGAGATGTGTCCACGACCCCTACACTTGAAACAAGTGATGTCACGTGATCTTTGAGGGTTAGAAGACTTACCAGGCTCTCTCTTGTCACGGGTGGGTTCAGGAGGCTTGCTCTTGAACCTTGACTCGATATCTATGCTCTTGCCTTTGTCTACGGTCTTGGGCATGTTGCTTGGTGCCCAAGGTGTCTTAGGCTTGCTGCGGACGTCTTGGCTCTTACGTTTGATGTGCTGCTCAGCTTGCACAGATAGGTGGAACAAGTCTTTGAAGTCATTGTAGATTTTCCTTTCCACCTTGCGGCTGATCCTTTCTTGAAGTCCATCCAAGAATTGTGCCATCAATGCTTCTTCATCATCATTGAGCTCCAATCTGTTCCTTAGCTTCTCGAACTCTTCATAGTATTCTTCTACTGATCTGGTACCCTGCTTAAGAGTACGAAAACGACGTTGCAAATCTCTAGGAAAGTAAGGTGGAACAAACCTTTGTCGCATGAGGTCTTTCATGTCGACCCATGAGTCTACGGGCCTCATTCTCATCCTCCTTCTGTCAGATACCTCACGATCCCACCAGATGAGGGCATTGTCCGTGAGTTGTGCTACTGCCATTGAGACTCTCCTATGTCCTGGTTGGTTGTAGTGATCAAAGATATGATCCATTCTCCTCTCCCAATCTAGGTAAGCCTCGGGGTCTACTTTTCCTGCAAAACTTGGAGGAGTTAGTTTAACATCAGGATGAATTACCCAGTTGTAGGTGTGTTCATCTCCATCCTCATGATGTCTAGGAGGCATTCTTGGTCTCTGGTGAAGACCATATGGCTCAAAGCCATCATCTTCTGCCTCTGGTTGCCGTGGAGGTCCTCTCGGCCTATGGTGATAGTTATGAGGTTGTGTGTCCTCATCTCCATCTGGCTGGGGTTCCTCCTGTTCGTGTCGTGTCCTAAGGTGCTCAGGACCCTCAGGACAGTCTTGCTCAGCTCTCACGTGCCTTATGGCCTGGAATCTCACCGGTCTTTCCACGCGCTCCAACCTCTCGCCTATGGATGCGAGTTGTGTTTGGAGTGTGGTGAACATGGCCATCATGGCTTCAGTTGCTTCTCTATTTTCTTCTCCCATGGCGTTCTACAAAGAAATAAGACAAGTTAGGATGCTCCTAAATTATTAGGAGGGTTTTCTTTTTATAAGGGGTTCGAAAAATGCAAAAAGTAAAAATCCTAAGGAAAGGAAATTCGAATAAAAGGAAAAAGGAAACTATCTAGACAACTTGTGCTAGCTGTCCAATTCGAAATCTTTTGGGTATTTTCCTATTTTCTTTTCTTTTTCTTTTGTTTTCTTTTTAATTTAACTTAAAATTAATGGAAATATGAATTAAACAAAAAGGAAAACGTGAATGGCAATGCAAAAGTGAATCTAAACCCTAGTGATACACGTAGAAGGCTAGATGCACTCAGTTTGGAGTTTGATGTTATTTTTTTAATTTTTCTTGAATGCGACTTAAACTAATGCAAGAACTAAAAACAAAACAAGCTAAAGGATAGAAACAACCTGGTTTAGGAGCTTTAAGCTCTGATACCAAAATGATACAAGCCTTGATTCAAAGATGTATGCGCGTGGGCTGTTTGGAGAAGTTCAGGTGAGAAATTCGACATTAGACTTCTTGGATAGGGGTTTTTGGGTTGGTATTCGATGGAAAGGTGAAGTGAACCACACAAGGGGTGATGAACCTCGTGATAAATCACAAACTTAGAGCTAGGAGGGCTGGTCTCAACTAGGTTCTAAGCGCACAAGATTCTTAGAGAGAAAACTTGTTGGAAGAAAGTTCTACTTTATTAATATCAAAAAGGTTGTCGAACTACAATGCTGGAAGGAGCCTTATTAATATGCTCGACAGCTTGACCTTCTAGGGTCGACTCAAAGAAAGAAAAGGAAAGATTACAAAAGTGCATAACCGAAAAAGGACCTATTCCTAAAATGTCTTTGACTCAAAAATGTAAAGAATCTAAATCCTACCCTGCAAAACAGAAAGAGGCAAATATCCAAATTGAAAACTTACCTTTCTTACCTCACGGCCAAGAAATGGAAGGTGGCCGTCCTTGTGGCATGCACGTGCCTTGCTCCTAGTCTTTGACTTGGAGTAGGGTTAGGAATCTTTGGGCCTTGGCCTCTCTTGCCACTAAAGCCCAAGTCTCTGAAGTCCCTTGCATTGTTGAGAAGCCTTTGGACTCTTCTTTTCACTTCTGGCCCACTGTCCTTTGCCGATCATCCTCTAGGAGCTTGTCGACCCATAAGCTGAATTTGTGGAAGAGTGCCCTTGATCTGCTTCTTGTCATTGCTCCTTTAGGTACCAATGGTGTAGATACTTCCTCTAGGTGCATGTCCTGGAGCTGGTAGCTCATTTGGTCCGAGTCCTCTTGTGTAGAAGTGTGATACAAGCCTTGATTCAAGGATGTATGCGCGTGGGCTGTTTGTAGAAGATTAGGTGAGAAACTCAACCTTAGGTTTCTGGATGGGGGTTTTCTGGTTGGTAAAAGATGGAAGGGTGAAGTGAACCACACGAGGGGTGATGAACCTCGTGATAAATCATAAACTTAGAGCTAGGAGGGCTGGTCTCAACTAGGTTCTAAGCGTACAAGTCTCTTGAGAGAATAACTTGTAGAAGAAAATTCGCACTTTATTAATATCAAAAAGGTTATCGAACTACAATGCTGGAAGGAGCCTTATTAATATGGTCGACAGCTTGATCTTCTAGGGTCGACTCAAAGAAAGAAAAGGAAAATTTACAAAAGTGCACAAATGGAAAACGTACAAAAGTGCATAACCGAAAAAGGACCTATTCCTAAAATGTTCTTGACTCAAAAATTTAAAGCATCTAGATCCTACCCTACAAAACAGAAAGAGGCATATATTCGAATTGAAACTTACCTTAACTTACCTCACGGCCAAGAAATTGAAGGTGGCCATCCTTGTGGCATGCACGCGCCTTGCTCCTAGTCTTCGACTTGGAGTAGGGTTAAAAATCTTTGGGCCCTAACCTCTCTTGCCACTAAAGCCCAAGTATCTGATGTTCCTTGTGTTGTTGAGAAGCCTTTGGACTCTACTTTGCTCTTCTGGCCCATTAACCTTAGCTGATCTTCCTCTAGGAGCTTGTCGACCCATAAGCTGAATTTGTGGAAGAGTGCCCTTGATCTGCTTCTTGTCATTGCTCCTTGAGGTACCACTGGTGTAGAGACTTCCTCTAAGTGCATGTCCTGGAGTTGGTAGCTCATTTGGTCCGAGTCCTCTTGTGTAGAAGTGGAAGTGCGCGTGTACTCGGCTGGATCGGCTGTACCGGCTGGATTGTGCGCGGTACTGGCCGGAATGCCTTCAGGACCGGCCCAGTTGATCCCGTAGTTGGCGGCACCACCGGAGGCACCGGCGGTGTCATCCACGTTCCCACCAAGTGTGCCGGAAGCTTGGGCCTCTCCGCCGGCGATGCTGACCGGTCTGGTCCTATAGGTCGAGGGTCCGGCGGTACTGCCTGGTCCGGCAGACGTGCCAGATGGTCCTGCTGTCTCGGCAAGCTTCCTGGTCGGCCAGTCTGGTCTCCTGGCTGGATGTACGACCTGATGTCCTCATCA
>CM032164.1:93835-120421 GCA_018901935.1 Pugionium cornutum
GACTTACCTGGCGTTTCCTTGATGTGTATTCCAAGCAATGGCTTTGATGGTTTCATGTGTGCTATGGCTTGAGGCTTTTGAACTTGCTGGTCAATTTTTGGTTTGACCATCGGCTTAGCTACCTTTTGTCCTTCTAAGGTGTTTGAAAACACGTTGTTCTTCTCAGAGCAGTAGGCAAGCTTGGGCTTATGAAAGGGCTGCATGTTTGGTGTAGACATCTCACTCCTTGATGCTGTTGGGTGCATAAGTTGTGTGGTGATGTTTCTGCGTGTTTGGTACTTCTTCACAAACTCCCTATACATTCGTGCCTTAAGGTCTCCCCAATCAAGGACTGGTTTGTTGTAGAAGGTCCGTGCATTTTCCTTCAACCACCAATTGTAGGCATCTCCAACGAGCATATCAACGGCATACGAGAGTTTCTCTTCTTTGGGGATGTTGTTTGAGCGCAGCCATTGTTTCATGTTGGTTTCCCATCGGAGGTATTCATCTGGATCCTTGTTATACCCTGAAAAGGTTAGAGATTTGGAATTGTAAATATATACCTTACTGGTCTGATTTCTTGATCTAGTTGGAGTGGTGTAGGTTGGCACTCGGCTTGACACGACGAAGTGGCAAGGTGTGATTGTCTTTGGCCAGCTTCTATCGGTGGAATAGTAGTCTGGTGGCTCTGGCTCGAGATCTTCAACTCCTGTTTCATTGTCAAAATCATATTCTGAATAGTCTTCATTCCATGTCTCAAATCCATAGGAATCATCTACATCGGACAAGTCTTGGTGCCTTTCATCACAATAATTTTCTTCAAAGAATTGGTAAGGACTTTCTTCTTCATAATACTCCATATTTTAAATTTGTACCTTGCACACGGAAGAAGATAGATTTAAGTCGAAATACACAAATAAGGAAACTAGACTTGAGTGAATATTTGGTATTATCACACAAGTAGTATCAAAAGGAAATCAACACAAGAAAATAAGGTGGCACTTTGAACTGAAAACAAATTAAAGACAATAGTTTTAATTAAATTCAGTAATAAGAATATTATATAAATATTTTCTTCTCTTTTTTTTTAAAAAAAATACTTAACTAGCAACTAAATTGGAAAACAAACAAAATGAAGTGATGTTTATATTTTTGAGTTTTTTTCTCTTAATTGGACGAAATTAAGCAAACATGAAATGCAAGTTTTTGATTTGGTTTTAGATTTAAATGAGAGGAGACAAAAAGAATCAACAAAAATCAACAAAAAACAATGCAAATGAAGAATAAGAACAAATATTTTTTATTTTTTTTGGTTTTCAATAAGATGTAAATAACAAAATGCAAAATAAAATCATAAAAGATAAAAGATAAAGGTTGGATGAACACAACCTGGGATAGGAGCTTTTAGCTCTGATACCAAATGATGTAAGATTGAATATCAATCTCACAAGCGGTACGGCCGTGACTCGCAAGACCGAGAATCTCTCTTGGCTTAAGCGGGCAAGGGAACTAAAAGGAGGGGGTTTTGATCGAATCACACGATCAAAGGTGAACCAAGGGAGTTTGAATCTCTCAAACTAACCTGGCCGTGGTTTGTATTCAACTTTTATTTCAATGGTGGTCTATCTTTACAATGAGGTCGTGCTGAGCTTATATAGTGCTTTTAGCAACGGTCCTAAACCTAAAAAAAGAGAAAAGGAAATCATATATTTAAAATATATGGCTGTTGGCCATTAATGTCTAGTTTGGCCAACAAGGAAAGTGTATATGCTTGAATCTTGAGAGCTTTGGGGCGAATGTAAGGTGTCTAGGTACATCCTGGATGCTTTGGAAAGTCTTCAATACGTGCCCAAGTTGCAAGGAATAGAGATATTGCATTCTGAACACATTAAGTGCACTTTGGTCCATATATTGCAAGTCTTGGAGGAAAGGGATTCGCCTGATCCTCTGGTGGCTGGTGCATGGTAGGTTTATTTTGGGCTTCCTTAGGGCCTTAATAATATCTCCTGGACGCCATGTTTTGGTTTGCAAGTGATTAAACCAGTTGGCCATCTCACTTGCCATAAACGGCTCCAATCGGTTCATTTGAAGGCATGGATGGACCCATCTGGTCCAAGGCGTGTTTGAGCTTCTAGAAGTGCTTAAGGGAGCTCCTAGAACTACCAAAAAGTCTCCTGGTCTACAAAGAAACGTTTGGAGACTTTCAAATAAGGAAAGTTCCAAATATGGTAAGTTTCGAAAACTCCAATTTGATGTATGGTGCATGACTTGATCTGGCCTTGTTTTGGGTGAGCTGCATGTCGCCGCGTGTCCTCTTTTAGTCAGGATTATAGGCCAGGTTTGGTCTTGGCTGGCCGCTTCTTGGTTAAGCTTGGATTCATGAAGATACACCCATGTATCCTTTTGCGCGTATTTGGCCGCCTTTGTGTTCCTTGGGCCGGCCGGGCCGGGCAGTTGGCTGGGGTTTGGGCTGATGACCTCATCAACTCAGCTCATCTAGCATGTCATCCAGCCGTGGTATTGGATGCCGGTACTTGACTGTGATGTTGTTGATTGCTTGGCAGTCCACGCACATGCGCCAAGTCCCACCTTTCTTGGGCACTAGTAGCACTGGTACGGCACTGGACTGAGGCTCTCTCGAACATATCCTTTCCCCAGGAGCTCCTTGACTTGCTTCTCAAGCTCCTTGGACTCCTCTGGACTCATCCGGTAGGCTGGCCAGTTGGGCAGGGCTGCTCCGGACACTAGATCGATCTGGTGTTCTATGCCACGTAAAGGAGGCAAGCCTGCTGGTATCTCCTCTGGAAACACATCCTGGAACTTATTGAGGAGATTTGCTACTTCAGGAGGTAGCTCTACCTGTTCCTGTTCAATACTCAAAATTTCTTCGAAGACCATTAGTAACATTAAATCCTTTGAGGCTAAAACTCTCCGGACATGGCTTGGTTGAATAAGAAAATTGGACTTGATAAGTTTCTTTTCCTTACTCATTTGGAGTTGCAGCTTGTGTACCTGGACAGGTGTAAGAGGAGCCAAGCTGACCTTTCTTTTGTCATGCACAAAAGTGTAGAGATTGGTTCGGCCATCATGCCTGGTCTCTTTGTCAAACTGCCATGGTCTTCCTAGCAGAAGATGGCCAGCTTGCATGGGCACCACGTCACACACGACTTGGTCTTGGTACTTGCCCACACTGAATGGCACAGTGACTTGCTCATGGATCTTGAGCTCCACTTTGTCATTGAGCCATCTCAGTCTATATGGTCGAGGATGCCTTGTCTTCTCTAGACCTAGCTTGTCAACCATATATGCACTAGCAACGTTAGTGCAAGAACCACCATCTATGATGAGGTTACATACCTTGCCCTTGATGGTGCAACGGCTGTGGAAGATGTTCTCCCTTTGGATGGTCTCTGAAGGATCCACCATTTCACTGAGGATGCGTCTAGTGACCAGCACTTCCCCCACATCAGGGTACTCAATGTCACCATATTCCTCTTTTGGTTCATAGTCCTCTTCATCTTGGGACTCTTATTCTCCAGCCTCCGTAATCAACATGGCCTGGTTGTTTGGGCACTCCCTTGAGATGTGTCCACGACCCCTACACTTGAAACAAGTGATGTCACGTGATCTTTGAGGGTTAGAAGACTTACCAGGCTCTCTCTGATCACGGGTGGGTTCAGGAGGCTTGCTTTTGAACCTTGACTCGATCTCTATGCTCTTGCCTTTGTCTATGGGCTTGGGCATGTTGTTTGGTGCCCAAGGTGTCTTAGGCTTGCTGCGGATGTCTTGGCTCTTACGTTTGATGTGCTGCTCAGCTTGGACAGATAGGTGGAACAAGTCTTTGAAGTCATTGTAGATTTGCCTTTCCACCTTGCGGATGATCCTTTCTTGGAGTCCATCCAAGAATTGTGCCATCAATGCTTCTTCATCATCATTGAGCTCCAATCTGTTCCTTAGCTTCTCGAACTCTTCATAGTACTCCTCTACTGATCTGGTACCCTGCTTAAGAGTACGAAAACGACATTGCAAGTCCCTATGAAAGTAAGGTGGAACAAACCTTTGTCGCATGACATCCTTCATGTCGACCCATGAATCTATAGGTGATGAGGACATCTTCGACCTCTGGTTGCCGTGGAGGTCCTCTCGGCCTGTGGTGATAGTTATGAGGTTGTGTGTCCTCATCTCCATCTGGCTGGGGTTCCTCCTGTTCGTGTCGTGTCCTAAGGTGCTCAGGACCCTCAGGACGGTCTTGCTCAGCCCTCATGTGCCTTATGGCCTGGAATCTCAAAGGCCTCTCCACGCGCTCCAATCTCTCGCCTATGGATGCGAGTTGTGATTGGAGTGTGGTGAACATGGCCATTATGGCCTCGGCTGCATCTCTATTTTCTTCTCCCATTGCGTACTACAAGGAAGAAAACAAGTTATGCTACTCCTAAATTGTTAGGAGGGTTTTCTTTTTATAAGGGATTCGAAAAAATGCTAAAAGGAAAATTCTAAGGAATGGAAAATTCGAATAGAAGGATATTTGAATAAAAGGAAATTTTCTTGACAACTATTGCTAGCTGTCCAATTCGAAATCTTTTGGTATTTTTCCTATTTTGTTTTCTTTTCCTTTTCTTTTCTTTTTAATTTAACTTAAAAATAATGGAAATATGAATTAAACAAAAAGGAAAACGTGAATGGCAATGCAAAAGTGAATCTAAACCCTAGTGATACACGTAGAAGGCTAGATGCACTCAGTTTGGAGTTTGATGTTATTTTTTTAATTTTTCTTGAATGCGACTTAAACTAATGCAAGAACTAAAAACAAAACAAGCTAAAGGATAGAAACAACCTGGTTTAGGAGCTTTAAGCTCTGATACCAAAATGATACAAGCCTTGATTCAAAGATGTATGCGCGTGGGCTGTTTGGAGAAGTTCAGGTGAGAAATTCGACATTAGACTTCTTGGATAGGGGTTTTTGGGTTGGTATTCGATGGAAAGGTGAAGTGAACCACACAAGGGGTGATGAACCTCGTGATAAATCACAAACTTAGAGCTAGGAGGGCTGGTCTCAACTAGATTATAAGCGCACAAGATTCTTGAGAGAAAACTTGTTGGGGAAAAAGTTCTATCTTTATTAATATCAAAAAGGTTGTCGAAAAACAATGCTGGAAGGAGCCTTATTAATATGCTCGACAGCTTGACCTTCTAGGGTTGACCCAAACAAGAAAAGGAAAACTTACAAAAGTGCACAAAAGGAAAAGATACAAAAGTGTATAATCGAAAAATGACCTATTCCTAAAATGTCTTTGACTCAATAAAATTAAATATTCTAGATCCTACCCTGAAAAACAGAAAGAGGAATATATTCAAATTGAAACTTACCTTAACTTACCTCATGGTCAAGAAATGGAAGGTGGGCATCCTTGTGGCATGCATTCGCCTTGCTCCTAGTCTTCGACTTGGAGTAGGGTTAAGAATCTTTGGGCCCTGACCTCTCTTGCCACTAAAGCCCAAGTCTCTGATGTCCCTTGTGTTGTTGAGAAGCCATTGGACTCTTCCTTGAACTTTTGTTCCCATTGTCCTTAGTCGATCTTCCTCTAGGAGCTTGTCGACCCATAAGCTGAATTTGTGGAAGAGTGCCCTTGATCTGCTTCTTGTCATTGCTCCTTTAGGTACCAATGGTGTAGATACTTCCTCTAGGTGCATGTCCTGGAGCTGGTAGCTCATTTGGTCCGAGTCCTCTTGTGTAGAAGTGGAAATGCGCGTGTACTCGGCTGGATCGGCTGTACCGGCTGGATTGTGCGAGGTACTTGCCGGAATGCCTTCAGGACCGGCCAAGTTGATCCCCAGCTGGAGGCATCAGAGGGACGGTGTCATCACGCCACCAAGTGTGAGCTTGGGCCTCTCCGGCAATGCTGGTCTGGTCCTTGTGGTCGGTCCCGGCTAGTGCCATGGCTGCTGTCTCGGCAAGCTTCCTGGTCGGCAGTCTGGTCTCTGGCTGGATACGACCTGATGTCCTCTCATCATTCCCTCCTGGTCCTTCAAGTCCATCTCCTCACTCAAATCCCTCTCATCCTCATTGCCAAGTGATGTCCTCATCACTTGTAGCTCAGCATCTGCATGGAAACAGTTCATTGATTGACACATTAAACTCACCAGGCAGCTCGATTCGGTAGGCGTTGTTGTTGATCCTCTTGAGCACTCTGAATGGTCCATCTCCTCTTGGTGCTAGCTTGGAATTCCTTAGGTTTGGGAACCTCTCCTGCCGTAGGTGTAGCCACACCCAATCGCCTGGTTGAAAGATCACCTCCTTTCTTCCCTTGTTGGCATGAGTCACGTACTGCCCGGTCCTCTTCTCCAAGTTTTCTGCTACCTTCTGTAACTTCCTTATGAACTCTGCTTGGATGCTCCGTTGAGGTTGGTCATCTCAGCTGGTGGTAGTGGCCTCAATGGGGTGAGAGGGTTGAAGCCGTATAACTTCAAATGGTGTCTTCTTGGTTTGAGTGCACTCGGTTGTATGCGAACTCTATGAATGGCACGCACTCCACCCAAGTCTTGAGGTTCTTCCCTAGTGTAGTCATGAGAAGAGTCGACAATGTCCGGTTGACTACTTCAGTTTGGCCATCGGTTTGAGGATGGCAGGTGGTAGAGAAGAGCAGCTTCGTGCCTAGCTTCCTCCAGAGGATCCTCCAGAAGTGACTGAGGAATTTGGTGTCCCCATCTGACACGATGGTCCTTGGCACTCCGTGAAGCTGTACTATCTCCCTGAAGAATAGCTCGGCTGTTTGCGTGGTATCATTGACATTGGCACATGGGATGAAATGTGCCAACTTGGAGAATCTGTCACCACTACAAAGATAACATCTTTGTGGTTGATCTTGGGCAGACCTAGAACGAAGTCCATTGAGATGTCCACCCATGGATGTGTAGGTATGGGCAGAGGGAGGTACAACCCGTGAGGGTGCACTGGACTTTGCCTTCTTGCAAGTGATGCATCTTGCACAATGTGCTTCTACTGTCCTCTTGATGTGTGGCCAGTAGAAGTGCTCCTTGACCACTGCTAGAGTCTTGTCGACACCAAAGTGGCCCATGAGTCCTCCTCCATGAGCTTCTCGGATGATAAGCTCCTTAGTGATCCTTGTGGTATGCACAGCCTTCTTTCTCGGAACAAGAATCCTCATGGATGTAGAATTTGCCATGACTCCTGTGCACTCCTTGTAGCTCTCAGCAAGGTCAGGATCATCCTTGTATAGATCCTTGATGTGCTCGAATCCTAGGACCTTTGCCTCCATGGTTGATATCAAGGCAAACCTCCTTGATAGTGCATCGGCTACCACATTATCTTTGCCCTTCTTGTACTTGATGATGTACGGAAGGTCTCTATGAACTCCATCCACCTGGCATGTCTCCTCTTGAGATTGGTTTGCCCTCTGAGGTGTTTGAGAGTCTCGTGATCAGTGTGGATCACAAACTCCTTGGACAGCAAGTAATGCTGCCAAGTCTCCAATGCTCGGACAAGGGCATAGAGCTCCTTGTCATAAGTGGGTAGTTCAGTGAGGCACCACCTAGCTTCTCACTGAAGTATGCCACTGGTCTCCTCCTGGGTTAGCACTGCTCCTATGCCTATTCCAGAGGCATCACACTCCACTTCAAACGCCTTGTTGAAGTCGGGAAGGACTAGCACTGGTGCGTGTAAGGCTGTCCTTCAAGGCCTGGAATGCCTTCTCCTGAGCTTCTCCCCAGCTGAATCCCACGTTCTTCTTCACTACTGCCGTCAGTGGTGAGGCAATACTGCTGAAGTTGGGCACGAATCTCCTATAGAAGCTGGCCAGTCCGTGGAAGCTCCTTACTTGGCTGATGTTTCCTGGTGTTGGCCATTCTTGTATGGCTCGAATCTTCTTCATCAACCTGTAGGCCCTGTGAACTCACAACAAAACCTAAAAAGACAAGCTTATCAGTAAAAGGTGCACTTCTTGAGATTGGCATAAAGCTCTTCTTGTCAAGGGTTTTAAGTACCATCTCAAGATGTGTGAGGTGTTCCGTAGGCACTTACTATAAACAAGTATGTCATCAAAATAAACTACTACAAACTTACTGATGTACGCCTAAGAACTTGGTTCATAAGGCGCATGAAGGTGCTTGGGGCATTAGTCAAGCCAAATGGCATGACTGTCCACTCAGAGCCCTTGCTTTGTCTTGAAAGCAGTCTTCCACTCATCACCTTCCTTCATTCTTACCTGGTGGTATCCACTTTGAGGTCTATCTTGGAGAAGACCGTGGCTCCACTCAGCTCATCTAGCATGTCATCCAGTCGTGGTATTGGATGCCTATACTTGACTGTGATGTTGTTGATTGCTCGGCAGTCCACGCACATGCGCCAAGTCCCATCCTTCTTGGGCACTAGTAGCACTGGTACAGCACATGGACTGAGGCTCTCGAACATATCCTTTCTCCAGGAGCTCCTTGACTTGCTTCTCAAGCTCCTTGACTCCTCTGGACTCATCCGTAGGCTGGCCGGTTGGGCAGGGCTGCTCCGGGCACTAGATCAATCTGGTGTTCTATGCCACGTAAAGGAGGCAAGCCTGCTGGTATCTCCTCTGGAAATACATCCTGGAATTTGTTGAGGAGTGCTACTTCATGAGGTAGCTCTACCTGTCCCTGTTCTATACTCAACACTTCCTTGAAAACCATTAGTAACATTAAATCCTTCGAGGCTAAAGCTCTCCGGACATGACTAGGTTGAATAAGAAAATTAGACTTGACAAGTTTCTTTTCCTTACTCATTTGGAGTTGTAGCTCATGTACTTGGGCAGGTGTAAGAGGAGCTAGGCTGACCTTTCTCTTGTCATGCACGAAGGTGTAGAGATTGGTTCGCCATCATGCCTGGTCTCTTTGTCAAACTGCCATGGTCTTCCTAGTAGAAGATGGCCAGCTTGCATGGGCACCACGTCGCACACGACCTGGTCTTGGTACTTGCCCACACTGAATGGCACAGTGACTTGCTCATGAATCTTGAGCTCCACTTTGTCATCAAGCCATCTCAGTCTATATGGTCGAGGATGCCGTGTCCTCTAGACCTAGCTTATCAACCATATATGCACTAGCAACGTTAGTGCAAGAACCCACCATCTATGATGAGGTTACATACCTTGCCCTTGATGGTGCAACGGCTGTGGAAGATGTTCTCCCTCTGGATGGTCTCTGAGGGATCCACCATTGCACTGAGAATTCGTCTAGTGACCAGCACTTCCCCCACATCAGGGTACTCAATGTCACCATACTCCTCTTCTGGTTCATAGTCCTCTTCATCTTGGGACTCATATTCTCCAGCCTCCGCAATCAACATGACCCTGTTGTTTGGGCACTCCTTTGAGATGTGTCCACGACCCCTGCACTTGAAACAAGTTATGTCACGTGATCTTTGAGGGTTAGAAGACTTACCAGGCTCTCTCTGGTCACGGGTGGGTTCAGGAGGCTTGCTCTTGAACCTTGACTCGATCTCTATGCTCTTGCCTTTGTCTTGTCTTGGGCATGTTGCTTGGTGCCCAAGGTGTCTTAGGCTTGCTGCGGATGTCTTGGCTCTTACGTTTGATGTGCTGTTCAGCTTGCACAGATAGGTGGAACAAGTCCTTGAAGTCATTGTAGATTTGCCTTTCCACCTTGCGGCTGATTCTTTCTTGGAGTCCATCCAAGAATTGTGCCATCAATGCTTCTTCATCATCATTGGGCTCAAGTCTGTTCCTTAGCTTCTCGAACTCTTCATAGTACTCCTCTACTGATCTGGTACCCTGCTTAAAAGTATGAAAACGACGTTGCAAGTCCCTATGAAAGTAAGGTGGAACAAACCTTTGTCGCATGACATCCTTCATGTCGACCCATGAGTCTCTGGGCCTCATTCTTTTCCTCCTTCTGTCAGATACCTCATGATCCCACCAGATGAGGGCATTGTCTGTGAGTTGTGCTACTGCCATTGAGACTCTCCTAGGCCCTGGTTGGTTGTAATGATCAAAGATATGATCCATTCTTCTCCCCCAATCTAGGTAAGCCTCAGGGTCTACTTTTCCTACAAAACTTGGAGGAGTTAGCTTAACATCAGGATGAGTTACCCAGTTGTAGGCGTGTTCATCTCCATCCTCATGATGTCTAGGAGGCATCCTTGGTTTCTGGTGAAGACCATATGGCTCGAAGCCATCATCTTCTGCCTCTGGTTGCTGTGCAGGTCCTCTCGGCCTATGGTGATAGTTATGAGGTTGTGTCCTCATCTCCATCTGGCTGGGGTTCCTCCTGTTCGTGCTGTCCTAAGGTACTCAGGACCCTCAGGACGGTCTTGCTCAGCTCTCACGTGCCTTATGGCCTGGAATCTCACTGGTCTCCACGCGCTCCAATCTCTCCCCTATAGATGCGAGTTGCGTTTTGAGGGTGGTGAACATGGCCATCATGGCTTCAGTTGCTTCTCTATTCTCTTCTGCCATTGCGTACTACAAAGAAAGAAGACAAGTTATGCTGCTCTTAAATTATTAGGAGGGTTTTCTTTTATAAGGGGATTAAAAAAAATGCAAAAGGAAAATCTGAGAAATGGAAAATTTGAAAATATGGAGATTTGAATAAAAAGGAAACTTTCTTGACAACTATTGCTAGCTGTCCAATTCGAATTCTTTTGGTATTTTTCTTATTTTCTTTTTCTTTTCTTTTAATTTAACTTAAAAAATAATGGAAATATGAATTAAACAAAAGGAAAACGTGAATGCAATGCAAAAGTGAATCTAAACCCTAGTGATATACGTAGGAGGCTAGATGCACTTTCGGTTTGGAGTTTGATGTTATTTTTTGATTTTTCTTGAATGCGACTTAAACTAATGCAAGAACTAAAAACAAAACAAGCAAAAGGATAGAAACAACCTGGTTTAGGAGCTTTAGCTCTGATACCAAAATGATACAAGCCTTGATTCAAGGATGTATGCTTGGCGTGGGCTGTTTGTAGAAGATTAGGTGAGAAACTCAACCTTAGCTTCTGGATAGGGGTTTTCTGGTTGGTAAACGATGGAAGGGTGAAGTGAACCACACGAGGGGTGATGAACCTCGTGATAAATCACAAACTTAGAGCTAGGAGGGCTGGTCTCAACTAGGTTCTAAGCGCACAAGTCTCTTTTGAGAGAAAGCTTGTAGGAAAAAGTTCTACTTTATTAATATCAAAAAGGTTGTCGAACTACAATGCTGGAAGGAGCCTTATTAATATGCTCGACAGCTTGACCTTCTAGGGTCGACTCAAATAAATAAAAGGAAAGTTTACAAAAGTGCACAAAAGGAAAAGATACAAAAGTGTATAACCGAAAAAGGACCTATTCCTAAAATGTTTTTGACTCAAAAATGTAAAGCAACTAGATCCTACCCAGAAAAACAGAAAGAGGCATATATTTGAATGTAAACTTACCTTAACTCACCTCACGGCCAAGAAATGGAAGGTGGCCGTCCTTGTGGCATGCACGCGCCTTGCTCCTAGTCTTCGACTTGGAGTAGGGTTAAGAATCTTTGGGCCTGACCTCTCTTGACACTAAAGCCCAAGTCTCTGATGTCCCTTGTGTTGTTGAGAAGCTATTGGACTCTTCCTTGTACTTTTGGCCCATTGTCCTTAGTCGATCTTCCTCTAGGAGCTTGTCGACCCATAAGCTGAATTTGTGGAAGAGTGCTCTTGATCTGCTTCTTGTCATTGCTCCTGGAGGTACCACTGGTGTAGATACTTCCTCTAAATTGCACGTCCTGGAGCTGGTAGCTCATTTGGTCAGAGTCCTCTTGTAGAAGTGTGATACAAGCCTTGATTCAAGGATGTATGCGCGTGGGCTGTTTGTAGAAGATTAGGTGAGAAACTCAACCTTAGGCTTCGGGATAGGGGTTTTCTGGTTTGTAAACGATGGAAGGGTGAAGTGAACCACACGAGGGGTGATGAACCTCGTGATAAATCACAAACTTAGAGCTAGGAGGGCTGGTCTCAACTAGGTTCTAAGCGCACAAGATTCTTAGAGAGAAAACTTGTAGGGAAAAAGTTCTACTTTATTAATAATCAAAAGGTTGTCAAACTACAATGCTGGAAGGAGCCTTATTAATATGCTCGACAGCTTGACCTTCTAGGGTCGACTCAAACAAATAAAAGGAAAGTTTACAAAAGTGCACAAAAGGAAAAGATACAAAAGTGTATAACCGAAAAAGGACCTATTCCTAAAATGTTCTTGACTCAAAAATGTAAAGCATCTAGATCCTACCCTGCAAAACAGAAAGAGGCATATATTTGAATTGAAACTTACCTTAACTTACCTCACGGCCAAGATATGGAAGGTGGCCGTCCTTGTGGCATGCATGCGCTTTGCTCCTAGTCTTCGACTTGGAGTAGGGTTAAATATCTTTGGGCCCTGACCTCTCTTGCCACTAAAGCCCAAGTCTCTGATGTTCCTTGTGTTGAGAAGCCTTTGGACTCTAATTTGCTCTTCTGGCCCATTGTCCTTAGCTGCTCTTCCTCTAGAAGCTTGTCGACCCATAAGCTGAATTTGTGGAAAAGTGCTCTTGATCTGCTTCTTGTCATTGCTCCTGGAGGTACCACTGGTGTAGATACTTCCTCTAAGTGCATGTCCTGGAGCTGGTAGCTCATTTGGTCCGAGTCCTCTTGTGTAGAAGTGGAAGTGTGTGTGTACTCGGCTGGATGGCCTGTACCGGCTGGATTGTGCGCGGTACTGGCAGGAATGACTTCAGGACCGGCCAAGTTGATCCCGGAGTCGGCGGTGTCATCAGGGGGACCGGCGGTGTCATTCACGTCCCCACCAAGTGTGCCGGAAGCTTGGGCCTCTCCGCCGGCGATGTTGACCGGTCTGGTCCTATAGGTCGAGGGTCCGGCGGTACTGTCTGGTCCGGCAGGCGCGCCAGATGGTCCTGCTGTCTCGGGCAAGCTTCCTGGTCGGCCAGTCTGGTCTCCTGGCTGGATGTACGACCTGATGTCCTCATCAAAGTGGAAATGTGCGTGTACTCGGCTGGATCGGTTGTACTGGCTCGATTGTGCGAGGTACTGGCCGGAATGCCTTCAGGACCGGCCAAGTTGATCCCGGAGTTGGTGGCATCACAAGAGGGGCCAGCGGTGTCAACCACATCACCACCAAGTGTGCCGGAAGCTTGGGCCTCTCCGCCGGCAATGTTGGTTGCTCTGGTCCTTGTGGTCGAGGCTCCGGCGGTACTGCTTGGGCCGGTAGGTGTGCCAGATGGTCCGGCTGTCTCGGGCAAGCTTCCTGGTCGGCCAGTCTGGTCTTCTGGCTGGATGTACGACCTGATGTCCTCATCAGCTTCAGTCTTAAAAATGCCCTTGGAGCAAACCCCAATGCCACCAGATGAGATGACCAATCTGAACGGAGAGTTTAAGGCAGAATTCATCAAGAAGCTACTCCAGAATGTCATGGAGAACTTTGAAAAGAGGACTGGATAATACGTGACTCATGCCAACAAGGGGCGAAAGGAGATGATCTTTCAACCAGGCGATTGGGTGTGGCTACACCTAAGGCACGAGAGGTTCCCCCCCCCCCCCCCCACTTAAGGATTCCAAGCTTGTCCCAGAGGAGATGGGTCATTCAGGATCCCCAAAAGAATCAACAACAATGCCTACCGGCTAGAGCTTCCAAGTGAGTTTAATGTGTCTAACACCTTCAACGTAACTGATTTAGCTCCCTTCCTTGTAGAAGACCAAGGAAACTCAACTACAGGCCAAGAATGCAGCAAACAAACCAAATGCCTACCACTTCACCAAGCTGCTCTAGAAGCATGGGCTCTCGTGGCAAAAGAGGTCAAGGCTCAAAAATATGTAAACCTACTAGAAGTTGACGTTGAGAGTTAGGCGCGTGTCTACCACAGAGTCGGCCACTTTCGATTTCTTGGCCAAAAGATAAGATGGTAAGTTTTATATTTAAGTCCCAGAGGAGATGGGTCATTCATGATCCTCAAAAGAATCAACAACAATGCCTACTGGTTAGAGCTTCCAAGTGAGTTTAATGTGTCTAACACCTTCAACATAACTGATTTAGCTCCCTTCCTTGTAGAGGACGCAAAAAACAGAAAATGCAATATTAAAATTTTCTCTATTGCATTTTCTGTTTTGCAGGGTAGAACTTAGTATTTTCTTTTTTATTGAGTCAAGAACATTAAGTAGTTTTACTTTTTGGTTATTTCCATTTGTTTTATTTTTCTTTTTGCATTTTTGTATCATTTTTTTTTCTTTTGTGTGTCGATCCTAGAAGGTCAAGACTACCGAGCATATTAATAAGGCTCCTACAGCATTGTAGTTCAACAACTTTTTCCCTCGTATCAATAAAGAATTAAATTTTCTCTCAAACAGTCTTTGCGCACAAAGCTCTCTTGAATTCTCTAAACCTAGTTGAGATCCGAACTGGTAGAGTTAGAATTGTGATTTATCATCAGGCCTCTCACAGCTCGTGTCGTTCACATCGCCCCACCACCCCAAACACACGTCCAAACTATCCTAAGAATCCTAAGGCCGAGATTCTCACCTAAACTCCTTGCACCCGGTTCGAGAGCATCACAGTCATGATCCCAAGCTTGTATCGCGAGTAGAGCACTGATCCACATTGCTACCACCCCTTCAAGGGTGATGATGAGTACGAGAACCACGGGATGTAGCAGCTCAAATAGTTTGAGGGTTCATGACGTTGAGACTCAAGCTTTAAAGAGGAATGGTACTTGGAACCTTTTATCGAGGTATGGTTTTTCTCTGGCTCAGGTTCCTTTCCAGGTCGTAAGTACTGAGAACTCGAACACACAAATGATGAACCATTGACTAACCCCCTCGAAATCTCCAAGATACTGAGGCATCTTGATGAGGGCACCAGATCAAATGGCAGGCCAGAAGGACCTGACCAAGACGATGGCCGACCAGAAGACCTACCCAACACGGCCGGCTTAATTGGCAACATGGCCGGCCTGAGGTGACATGGCCGGCCTGAGTAACAGCATGGGCGATATGGCCGGATCAAGCGGCGAGATAGCCAGCATGAGCAACACCATGGAAGACTCGGACCAACTGACCGGTCAGCTCCAATAGTGCCACCACGAGGCAATGACTAGAAGCAAAACTCGAGCACTCTACCATAAATTTAGCTTGCTTGTGGAAGGACTTCTGGAAGATCAAGGAAACTCAACCACTGGCCGAGAATGCAGAAAGCCAACCAAAGGCCTACCGTTTCACCAAGCTGCTCCAGAAGCATGGGATCTCGTAGCAAAGGAGGTTAAGGCCCAAAAGTATGTAAACCTACTACAAGTGCACGATTGAGAGCTACCACAAAGTTGGCCACTTTCTATTTCTTGGCCGAAAGGTAAGAAGGTAAGTTTACATTTCTATATTGGCTTTTTTGTTTAGTAGGATAGGATTTAGTCTTTTTTCCTTTTTATTGAGTTAAGAACATTAAGTAGTTCACTTTTCGATTATTTTCATTTATTGTAATTTTCTTTTGTGCACTTTTGTATCTTTTTCTTTTTTTATTTTGTGAGTCGACACTATAAGGTCAAGGCTATCGAGCATATTAATAAGGCTCTTTCAGCATTTTAGTTACACAACTTTTTAACTCATATTAATAAAGAATTGAATTTTCTTTCAAAAAGTATTTGCGCACAAAAATCTCCTGAATTCTCTAAACCTAGTTGAGACCTGAACTCCTAGAATTAGAGTTGTGATTTATCACGAGGCTTCTCACACCTCGTTTGGTTCACTTCACCCTACCACCCCAAACACTCACAAAAACTATCCTAAGAAGTTTCAGGCCGAGTTTCTCGTCCAATCTCGTTGCACCCGGTCTGAGGGCAACACGGCCACGATCCCGAACTTGTATCATTTTTGGCACCAAACCTCAAGCTCCTAAAAAATAGGTTGTCTCTATCCTTTCTTAGCTTTTTTTATTTATTGCATTAGTCTAGTCATTCACGTTCAGAAGAAAAAATAAATCACAAACAGAAAGTCAAAACCAAGGCACCAAACCTCTCACGGCATCACTAGGTTTAGATTCACTCAATTGCATCATAAGTTTTCTTTCCACTTTTCAAAATTGTGTTTCCATTACCATTAGGCTAAAACAAAAAAGAAAAAGAAAACTACCAAAAAAGCATAAAAGAAATCACCTAGAACCTTAGGAGAAATTCCTTTTCATCACTTTTCTTTTTTTCATCAATCATTATTCCTCACTTTCCAATTTCATCTTCCTTTTGCATTTTTCCATTTTCAACAATATAAAAAAATCCTAATAATTGAAACAACTCACCTTTTTCTACTTGCAGCATACGATGGTAGAGAATGGAAGTCAAGATACAACCGAAGCAATGATGGTTATGTTCACCACGCTACAAACTCAACTCCCCTCTATTTTGGAGAGACTTGAGCACGTGGAGCAGCAAATGAGGTTCCAAGCCATAAGGAACGTGAAGGCTGGCAATGACCATGGCCACATCGAAGCCTTCAACTGCCCTAGGTCATGGCCAGAGCAGGAAGGTCCCCACCTGGATGAATAGGAAGGCCACCGGCCTCACGGCTATAACACTAGGCTGAGAGGACTCCCACGGCATCCAGAGGAGAAAGATGATGGCTACCAGCCATATGGCCACAACCAAAGGCCAAGAATACCTCCAAGGCATCAAGAATATGGAGAGGACTACGCGTATAACTGGGTAACTCATTAAGATGTTAAACTAATTCCTCCAAGTTTTGCCGGAAAAGTAGACCCCGAGGCCTATCTAGATTGAGGAGTGAATGATGGATCATATCTTTGATCATTACAACCAGCCAGGGCCTTGGAGGATCTCCATGGTAGTAGCTCAACTCACGGACAATGCTCTCATATGGTGGGATCGTGAGATCTCTTACCGGTGAAAGAAGAGACTAAGGCCCGTAGACTCATGGGTCGACATGAAAGACCTCATGAGGCAAAGGTTTGTCCCTTCTTACTTTCACAAAGATTTGCAACGACGTTTTCAAACTCTTAACCGGGGCAAAAGGTCAGTAGAGGAGTATTATGAATTCAAGAGGCAAATCTACATCAACTTCAAAGACCTCTCTATCCAGGCTCAGCACATCAAACGCAAAGGCCATGACCTACGCAATAGGCCTAAGACACCTTGGACGCCAAGCAATGGCAGCAGCAAGCCAATAGACAAAGGCAAGGGCCTTGAGATCGAGCCTGGATTCAAGAGCAAGGGCCCTGAACCAACTCGTGACCAATGAGCCATGCCAAGTAAGTCTTTCAATGTCAAAGATCACGTGGCATAACTTGTTTCAAGTGCAGGGAATGTAGCCACATTTCAAGGGAGTGCCCAAAAAATCGATTCATGTTGATCACGCTGGCTGGAGAGTATGAGTGTCAAGATGAGGAAGAGATGTAACCAGAAGGAGAATATGGAGACAGAGAGTATCCAGACGTGGTAAAAGTGTTGGTAACATGGCGAATCTTAAGTGCATTGGTTGACCCATCCGAGACCATCCAAAGAGAAAACATATTCACAGTCGATGCACCATCAAAGGAAAGGTATGTAACCTCATAATAGATGGTGGCTCTTGCACTAACGTGGCTAGTGCATACATGGTTTATAAGCTAGGTCGTGAGAACACTAAGCACCCCTGGCCATACCGGCTAAGATGGCTAGACAACAAGGTTGAGCTCAAAATCCATGAGCATGTGATGGTACCATTTAGTGTGGGCCGTTACCAAGACCAAGTAATGTGTGATGTGGTACCGATGCAAGTCGACCCCCTTCTTTTAGGAAGGCCATGGCAGTTTGATCAGGAAACAAAGCATGATGGCAAGACCAACTTGTACACGTTTGTACATGAAAAAAGGAAAGGCAACCTAGCCCCTCTTACTCCTGCCCAGGTACATGAACTCCAACTACAAATGAGTAAGGAGAAGAGATTGACTAAATCCAAATTTCTTATCTAACCAAGTCATGTCCGAAGAGCTTTGGCCTCTAAGGCTTCTAATGGTCTTTAAGGAGGTTTTGAGTGCAGAGAAAGAAGAGATAGAGGGGCCTCCTGAAGTTTCCAACCTACTTAACCGGTTCAAGGATGTGCTCCCTGAGGAAATACCAACTGGCCTGCCTCCATTACGTGGCAGTGAGGATCAAATTGATCTCGTGCCCGGAGCAGCCTTATCCAACCGGCCAGCATACACAATGAGCCGATAAGAAACCAAGGAGCTTGAGAGATAGGTCAAGGAGCTTGAGAGATAGGTTAAGGAGCTCCTGGAGAAAGGATATGTTCGAGAGAGTCTCAGCCCATGTGTCGTACCAGTGTTGTTGGTTCCAAAGAAAGATGGAACATGGCGCATGTGTGTGGACTGCTGGATCATCAACAACATCACAGTCAAGTACCGGCACCCCATACCCCAGTTGGATGACATGATAGATGAGCTAAGTGGAGCCATAGTATTCTCAAAAATAGACCTCAAAAGTGGATACCACCATGTCAGAATGAATGAGGGCGATGAATGGAAGACTGCCTTCAAAACAAAGCAAGGGTTGTACGAGTGGACAGTCATGTCATTTGGCTTGACTAATGCCCCAAGCACCTTCATGCGCCTTATGAACCAAGTTCCTAGGGCGTACATCAGTAAGTTTGTTTTTGTTTATTTTGGCGACATATTAGTTTGGAGTACGTGTTTAAAACACCATATTTCACATCTTGAGATGGTGCTAAGAACCCTTCGGCAAGAAGAGCTCTACGACAATCTCAAGAAGTGCACCTTTTGTACTGATCAACTTGTCTTCCTAGATTTTGTTGTAAGTTCACATGACCTACATGTTTATGAGTAAAAGATCCAAGCCATACAGGAGTGGCCAACACCCGGAAACAACAGCCAAGTGAGGAGCTTTCATAGCCTTGCCAGCTTTTACAGGTGGTTCGTGCCAAACTTCAGCAGTATTGTGTCCCCCTTTACTTCGGTTGTAAAGAAGAACGTCGGATTCAGCTGGGGAGAAGCCCAAAAAAAGGTGTTCCAAGCCTTGAAGGACAGCCTCGCTCATGCCCCGGTGTTATTCTTTGATGTGATCCTGGTTAGGATCAAGTCCCTGAATGATGTAAGATTGAATATCAATCTCACAAGCGGTACAGCCGTGACTCGCAAGACCGAGAATCTCTCTTGGCTTAAGCGGGCAAGGGAACTAAAAGGAGGGGGTTTTGATTGAATCACACAATCAAAGGTGAACCAAGGGAGTTTGAATCTCTCAAACTAACCTGGTCGTGGCTTCAATAGAAAGGAAGTGAATCACACACTTTATTTCTAAAGAACAAGAAAAAGACTCAAAGACAAGGCTTTGAAGAAAATACTTTGTATTCAAATTTAATTTCAATGGTGGTCTATCTTTACAATGAGGTCGTGCTGAGCTTATATAGTGCTCCTAGGAATGGTCATAAACCTAAAAAGGAGAAAAGGAAATCATACATTTAAAATATATGGCTGTTGGCCATTAATGTCTAGTTTGGCCAACAAGGAAAGTGTATATGCTTGTATCTTGAGAGCTTTGGGGCGAATGTAATGTGTCTAGGTACATCCTGGATGCTTTGGAAAGTCTTCAATACGTGCCCAAGTTGCAAGGAATAGAGATATTGCAATCTGAACACATTAAGTGCACTTTGGTCCATATATTGCAAGTCTTGGAGGAAAGGGATTCGCCTGATCCTCTGGTGGCTGGTGCATGGTAGGTTTATTTTGGGCTTCCTTAGGGCCTTAATAATATCTCCTGGACGCCATGTTTTGGTTTGCAAGTGATTAAACCAGTTGGCCATCTCACTTGCCATAAACGGCTCCAATCGGTTCATTTGAAGGCATGGATGGACCCATCTGGTCCAAGGCGTGTTTGAGCTTCTAGAAGTGCTTAAGGGAGCTCCTAGAACTACCAAAAAGTCTCCTGGTCTACAAAGAAACGTTTGGAGACTTTCAAATAAGGAAAGTTCCAAATATGGTAAGTTTCGAAAACTCCAATTTGATGTATGGTTCATGACTTTATCTGGCCTTGTTTTGGGTGAGCTGCATGTCGCCGCGTGTCCTCTGTGATTCAGGATTATAGGCCAGGTTTGGTCTTGTCTGGCCGCTTCTTGGTTAAGCTTGGATTCATGAAGATACACCCATGTATCCTTTTGCGCGTATTTGGCCGCCTTTGTGTTCCTTGTGCCGGCCGGGCCTGGCAGTTGGCCAGGGGTTGGGCTGATGACCTCATCATACCCTCCTTCTTCGAAATGTTTTGTCCTCAAAACAGTTTGGCCTGCACATAGAGAAGGCAAGTTAATACCTTGATTTACTTGTGGGTTTAGGGCATTACCTCGGTTTATGGCCCTTATATGGTTCGGATGTGGCCATAGTGCATCTGGCGGTTGCTCCCTGATAAGAAAGGAAGAAATTACTCCTTTCCATTGCAGCTGGTTGCTTTGCTTTGCCTCCAAGGTGTTGGGTTCTCCATGGTCTCCTCTTGATTCCGAACATCGGTTTAATGTAGGAGGTGGGTCTTCTTGATCTTTGTTGAATCCTTGCTTTGTTAGACCTGTTTCAACAACCTTTGGCAAAGACAAGTGCATTATGCTAGTACTGGAAATTTCAAATTGAAGTTCCTTTATTGCCTTAACACTTTTAGGCTTAATATTTTCGAGTTCTACTTGTAAGCTTGTTATTAGTTGTCTAGTTGGGCATGTCTTAGCAAAGTGTCCTCTTTCTTGACATCTATAGCATATAATTTCATCTGTTTTCACATTGTTAGAGGACTTACCTGGCGTTTCCTTGACGTGTATTCCAAGCAATGGCTTTGATGGTTTCATGTGTGCTATGGCTTGAGGCTTTTGAACTTGCTGGTCAATTTTTGGTTTGACCATCGGCTTAGCTACCTTTTGTCCTTCTAAGGTGTTTGAAAACACGTTGTTCTTCTCAGGGCAGTAGGCAAGCTTGGGCTTATGAAAGGGCTGCATGTTTGGTGTAGACATCTCACTCCTTGATGTTGTTGGGTGCATAGGTTGTGTGGTGATGTTTCTGTGTGTTTGGTGCTTTTTCACAAACTCCCTATACATTCGTGCCTTAAGGTCTCCCCAATCAAGGACTGGTTTGTTGTAGAAGGTCCGTGCATTTTCCTTCAACCACCAATTGTAGGCATCTCCAACGAGCATATCAACAGCATATGAAAGCTTCTCCTCTTTGGGGATGTTGTTTGAGCGCAGCCATTGTTTCATGTTGGTTTCCCATCGGAGGTATTCATCTGGGTCCTTGTTATACCCTGAAAAGGTTAGAGATTTGGAATTGTAAATATATACCTTACTGGTCTGATTCTTTGATCTAGTTGGAGTGGTGTAGGTTGGCACTCGGCTTGACACAACGAAGTGGCAAGGTGTAATTTTCTTTGGCCAGCTTCTGTCAGTGGAATAGTAGTCTGGTGGCTCTGGTTTGAGTTCTTCAACTTCTGTTTCATTGTCAAAATGATATTCTGAATAGTCTTCATTACATGTCTCATATCCATTAGAATCATCTACGTTGGACAAGTCTTGGTCATAGTCCAGTGGTTCTGGTTCAAGGTTTTCTCCATCTGATTCTTCCTTGAAATCAGTCTCCAAATAGTATTGATTCCATGACTCTTCTGCATAGTCACACTCACTGGTGCTTAGGCATTGATCATAGTCATTGTCTAGACTACAATCAATTTGTGGTATGCTCATGGCGTCTTCTTCTTCATCATAGTGCTCCATCATTAAATTTTGTACCTTGCACGACAATAAGAAGAGATATCAGGCTCAAATCAAACAAATAAGGAAACTACACTCTAGTGAATATATCATTAAACACATAAGTAGTAGTAAAAGGAAAATCGATACAAGTAAATATTTTGAGGTTTTTGTTTTTGTTTCTTTTGGAAACTAACTTTAAAGCAAACTAAAACAAAATCTTTTTTTTTGTTTTTTTGATATTTTAGATTAATTAGGACGAAAAAAATATTCTATGAATCTCTTTTTTTTTAAGAAACTTTACTAGTAACTAAATTCAAAAATAACAAAATGAGTGATGCTTATATTTTTTTGGTTTTTTTCTTATGATGAACGAAATTAAGTAAATATGTAATACAATTTTTTGAGTTTTTTTTTAGATTTATATGAGAGCAAACAAAAAAAACAACAAGAAACAATGCAAATGAAGAATAAGAACAAATATTTATTTGGTTTTCTTTATAAGATGTAAATAAGAAAATGCAAAACAAAAGCATAAAAAATAAAGGATAAAGGTTGGATTAACACAACCTGAGATAGGAGCTTTTAGCTCTGATACCAAATGATGTAAGATTGAATATCAATCTCACAAGCGGTACGGCCGTGACTCGCAAGACCGAGAATCTCTCTTGGCTTAAGCGGGCAAGGGAACTAAAAGGAGGGGGTTTTGATCGAATCACACGATCAAAGGTGAACCAAGGGAGTTTGAATCTCTCAAACTAACCTGGCCGTGGTTTGTATTCAACTTTTATTTCAATGGTGGTCTATCTTTACAATGAGGTCGTGCTGAGCTTATATAGTGCTTTTAGCAACGGTCCTAAACCTAAAAAAAGAGAAAAGGAAATCATATATTTAAAATATATGGCTGTTGGCCATTAATGTCTAGTTTGGCCAACAAGGAAAGTGTATATGCTTGAATCTTGAGAGCTTTGGGGCGAATGTAAGGTGTCTAGGTACATCCTGGATGCTTTGGAAAGTCTTCAATACGTGCCCAAGTTGCAAGGAATAGAGATATTGCATTCTGAACACATTAAGTGCACTTTGGTCCATATATTGCAAGTCTTGGAGGAAAGGGATTCGCCTGATCCTCTGGTGGCTGGTGCATGGTAGGTTTATTTTGGGCTTCCTTAGGGCCTTAATAATATCTCCTGGACGCCATGTTTTGGTTTGCAAGTGATTAAACCAGTTGGCCATCTCACTTGCCATAAACGGCTCCAATCGGTTCATTTGAAGGCATGGATGGACCCATCTGGTCCAAGGCGTGTTTGAGCTTCTAGAAGTGCTTAAGGGAGCTCCTAGAACTACCAAAAAGTCTCCTGGTCTACAAAGAAACGTTTGGAGACTTTCAAATAAGGAAAGTTCCAAATATGGTAAGTTTCGAAAACTCCAATTTGATGTATGGTTCATGACTTTATCTGGCCTTGTTTTGGGTGAGCTGCATGTCGCCGCGTGTCCTCTGTGATTCAGGATTATAGGCCAGGTTTGGTCTTGTCTGGCCGCTTCTTGGTTAAGCTTGGATTCATGAAGATACACCCATGTATCCTTTTGCGCGTATTTGGCCGCCTTTGTGTTCCTTGGGCCGGCCGGACCGGGCAGTTGGCCGGGGGTTGTGCTGATGACCTCATCAATGAAGGTTTCCGAGAGGTTTTTCAAATGATAGTACACCAAATGTGGATGCAGAAGTGAAGAAGATGGTGAATTGGTGAGCTCGAAGATGGTGAATCAGTGAGCTTGAAGATGGATGGTCTCGAGAACTTGTGTGTAATGAGTGATACTCCTAAGGAAGGTGGATGATCCTTAGACTATCAGCTTGCTCTGTGTGAATTATGAAGACCAGACACGTTGGACAAGAGGTGGAATGAAGTGAAACTTCCAAGGGATATGAATAGCCTATAGACTTTTGGCTCTTGAGAGGAATGGGATGATGATCCAAATTCCTTAATCAAAGAGGTGATCAAACGAGATTAAGAAGAAGTTTTTGATATTAAAATGTTTGATGATTTGAAGACGGGATACAAGAGAATACTTATAGGATCCAAGGGGTGCATAGGAATAGATAAAAACTCTTAGGAAACCACCAAGGCATTTAAGAGAAACTAGGAAATTACAAAAACAACTAAGAATGAACACTAAGAAGTAAATAACATCTTGACTCATCCTTCCTCTTCATTTGCGTGAATAATAGGGTAGAATGGGTCTTGGTTCATCAAGAGGGGTTGGTAAAGTATCTTGGGCTTGCCTCATTAAAATCCTCTCTTAGAAAATCCAATGGGACAAAACTAAGAAGAGGAAAAAAAGTACAATCCAATATACCTCTCTTTATGAGGTTTAGGTGGCTTGAATCACAACCATGGTGGTTGGATTAGCACACCCTAAACTGGCCTAAATGGTGTTTAGAAGGTGTTGTAGTGTTGTCTTGAGTTTGTCTTGATTGGACCGAGTAATGGGACCATTGGAGATTTGCAAGGCTTCATCTTCAGCTTCCTCTAGTTCTAGCTGTTCCTTAGCTTCCTCATTGGCTTCTTCTTGCTCAGGTTCAAGCTGCTCCTTTAGTTCAGGTTCCTTTCTGGCCATGCTCACATAATTCTTGCATCATTTCAACAAGACTTTTGAAGTGGAGTGCGATGCTTCAAGCATTGGCATAGGCGCCACAAGAAGGCCGGCTAGTTGCTTACTTTAGTGAGAAGCTAGGTGGGACCTCACTAAATTACCCCACTTAATACAAGGAGCTATGTGCCTTTTTCCCGACATTAGAAACTTGGCAACACTATCTACTCTCTAAAGAGTTCGTGATCCACAGTGATCACGAGACCCTCAAACACCTCAGATGGCACACCAACCTCAAAAGGAGGCATTCTAGATGGATGGAATACATTGAGACCTTCCACTATATCATCAAATATAAAAAAAATTCAAGGACAATGTAGTGGCCAATGCACTATCAAGGCGGTATGCCTTGATATCGACCATGGAAGCAAAGATCTTAAGATTTGTGGACATCAAAGATCTTTACAAGGATGATCCAGACTTTACTGAAAGTTACAAGGAAAGTGGCAAGGGAGTCACGGAAAGTTTTATCTTCATGATAGATTCTTGTTCAAAGAAAGGAGGTTGTACATACCTCAAGGATCACTACAGGAGCTTATCACACGAGAAATTCATGGTGGAGGTCTTATGGGCCTTTTTTGGCTTGATAAGAGCCTTTCCGTAGTCAAGGACCACTTCTACTGGCCGCATATCAAAAAGGCCAGAGAAGCCCACTGGGAAAGATGTGTAACTTGCAAGAAGCCTAAGTCCAGAGTGTAGCTTCACGGGTTGTATCTCCCTCTGTGCATACCAACACATCCATGGGTAGATATTTTGATATACTTTGTTCTAGGCCTGCCCAAGAACAACAAAAAAATTGTCATCTTTGTAGTGTTAGATCATTTTTCCAAGATGGCCCACTTCATAGCTTGTGCAAGTGTCAATGATGCCACACAAACGGCAGAATTTTTCTTTAAGGAGATAGTGCTCCTTCATGGAGTACCAAGGACCATTGTGTCAGATCGAGTCATAAAGTTCTTGAGTCATTTTTGGATGATCCTTTGGAGGAAAGTAGGCACCAAGTTTTTGTTCTCCACCATGTGCCACCCTGATACAAGCCCTGAATCAAGGCCGTAACACACGTGGGCTGCTGGGAGAAGATTAGGTGAGAAACTCGACCTTAGGCTTCTGGATAGGGGTTTTCTGGTGGGTATTGGATGGAGAGGTGAAGTGAACCACACGAGGGGTGATGAACCTTGTGATAAATCACAACTTAGAAGCTAGGAGGGCTGGTCTCGACTAGGGTTCTAAACGCACAAGTTTCTTTGAGAGAAAACTCGTAGGAAGAAAGTTCTATCTTTATTAATATCAAAAAGGTTGTCGAACTACAATGCTAAAGGATTCTTATTAATATACTCGGCAGCTTGACCTTCTAGGGTCGACCCTGTAAAGAAAAATGGAAAATTTACAAAAGTGCACAAGATGAACTTGTGGTCTACCCACAAACTGAACTTGTAGAAGAGTGCCCTTGTTCTGCTCCTAGTCATTGCTCCTGGTGGCACCACTGGTGTATAGACTTCATCCAGGTTCATGCCTTGAAGCTGGTAGCTTAGCTGATCCGAATCCCCTTGTGTTGATGTGGAAATGGTGGTGGAATTGGCTGGATCGGCTGGACTGTGCAAGAAGCTGGCCGAGTTGTCATCAGAGCCGGCCAGGTTGATTCCGGAGCCGGCGGTGTCATCCACGTCGCCGCCAGTTGGGCCGGAGGTTTGGGTCTCTCCGCCAGAAATGTTGATCGGTCCGGCCCGGCTGGTCGTAGGGCCGGCGGTACCGCTTGGGCTGGCAGATGCGCCAAATGGCCCGGCTGTCTCGGGCAAGCATTCTGGTCAGCCATTCTGGTCTCCTGGCCGGTTAGACGATCTGATGCAATCATCATCCCCTCCCCCTTCAGTAGGTTTTGACCTCAAAATTGGCTCATCTGCAAGGAAATGAGCTAAATCAGTTACGTTGAATGTGTTACACACATTGAACTCATCTGGAAGCTCGATCCGGTAGGCGTTGTTGTTGATCCTCTCCAGTACTCTGAATGGTCCATCTTCTCTTGGGGCCAGCTTGGAACTCCTTAGGTTTTGGAACCTCTCTTGCCGTAGGTGTAGCCACACCCAATCGCCTGGTTGGAAAATTATATCTCTTCTCCCCTTGTGGCGTGAGTTACGTACTGCCCGGTCCTCTTCTCCAAGTTTTCTGCTACCTTCTGGTGTATCTTCTTTATGAACTCTGCCTTAGATGCTCCGTTGAGGTTGGTCATCTCTGCTGGTGGCAGTGGTGTTTGC
>CM032164.1:120921-162469 GCA_018901935.1 Pugionium cornutum
TCGCAAATCAGTGACAAATTTGCCACTGATTTGAGACCACAATGTTTTTTTTTTAATAAATTAACCGTGGTCGCAAATCAGTGGCAAATTTGCCACTGATTTGCAACCACATGTTTTTTTCGAATAAATTAACCGTGGTCACAAATCAGTGGCAAATTTGCTACTGATTTGCAACCACATGTTTTTCTTCGAATAAATTAACCGTGGTCGCAAATCAGTGGCAAATTTCCCACTGATTTGCAACCACGAATTAATTTGGAGGGAGTTTGAAAATTTTTGATTCCCACCAAATTATTTGGTGGTCGCAAATCAGTTCCAAATTTGCGACTGATTTGCGACCACGTCATTAATTTCGAATTTTGCCACTGATTTGCGATAACATACGTCGTCGCAAAAAAATTCTATAAATACGTGATGGTTTTCCCTCATTTTTCACAATCAAACATTCCTACTTTCTAAAACCTCTCTAAACACTTATAAAATCTCTTCCAATCCAAAAAACCACAAAAACACAAATGGTAAGAAGGGGTAATAATGAAATATAAATATTATTAAAACATAATTATTTGGAAATTAATTTTGAAAAATATTATTAAAAATTATTATTAAAAATTATTTAAAAATTAATTAATATTTATTATATTAATTATATTATTACAAATTTAATAAAAAATTATTGAATTAAAAATTCATAATATTATTAATTAAAAATTAGTTAAAAAATATTATTAATTAATTTTTTTTAATCTAATTTCGTTGTAGTCGCAAATCGGTCGCACTTTTTGCCACTGATTTGCGACTGCGTGTTAACTGTGGTCGCAAATCAGTCACAAAATTTTGTGACTGATTTCCGACTGCTATGGTTCATGTAGTCGCAAATCAGTCACAAAATTTTGTAACTAATTTGTGACTACGGGTTTCGCAACCACATATGTAGTCGCAAAACAGTGGCAAAATTTGTTACGGAAATTCAGTCGCAAAGTAGTTGCAAAAATAGTCACCACCAATTGGTCGCAAATCAGTCGCAAATTGAACCACTTTTACCGTGGTCGCAAATCAGTCACAAATTTGCGACTGATTTGCGACTACATATTTTTGCGACTATGATTTTGCAACTACTTCTGGTGGTCGTAAAGTAGTCGCAATTTTGAATTTTGCGACCACTTTGCAACCACTTCCGTGGTCGCAAAATGGATGTTTTCTTGTAGTGTATTTAAATTATGTTTTTGTTATTTTGTAGTCATCTGTTCCGGATGAACGAGGGCATCTTTATGGACTCGGTAGCCTCAGCCGCGTACAATCTATGGGTAGATGTACTGGGGTACAAACCCATTCACCCGAGTACGTAATGCTTCAAGAACAAAATGCGTTGATTAAAGCACAAAACGCGCAGATTATGGAAAGAAATGAGAAGATTGAAGAGCTGAACAAAGAAAACCAGAAGAAGATCTCGAGCTTGGAGATGCTCCTCGGATATATCCAACGGACGGATCCCGCATTCGCCTCCTATATGCGGGATAACGATTGCACAGGGGAACCATCGACGGCTCCGCCCACCACCCCATTTTCGCCATCAGATTTCCAATTTCTGCCACCTGAGAATTAGATTTTTTTTTCATGTATTAAATAATTTTCAATAATAAATTTTATAATTTTAAATTTTGTATATCTTTTTATTCAATATTTTATATTAATTAGTTCACATATTTTTCATTTAATATTAGAATATTTTTAATTCATTAATAAAAATTAGTAAAAAATTAAATAATATGAATTTTAAACCAATTATAAGCTAATATATAAATATTTAATATTAAAACATAATAATATAAATTATTTTATTAATATTTCTAATTACAAAAGATTAATATTATTATTGAAATTAATTTCCAAAATTATTATTCAAATTTAAATTTACAAATATTATTTTACATTTTTTTTAAAATAATTTAAATATTTTGAAATTAAATTTAAATAATTAATATTATATTTTTTCCAAAATATACGAAATTATTTCAATAATAATCAAATATATAATATTTTTTTTAAATCTAATTACGGTGTATTCACAAATTAGTCCTAAATCAGTCGCAATTTTTGCCATCGATTTACGACTCCTTCATACATGTGGTCGCAAATCAGTCACAAAAAATTGCGACTGATTTCCGACTGCGGTTCTCCTATAGTCGCAAATCAGTCACAATTTTTTGTGACTGATTTGCGACTGCGAGAGTTGTGCAGTCGCAAAACAGTCACAAAAAATTGTGACTGATATGCGACTACGAGAGTTGTGTAGTCGCAAATCAGTCGAAAAAAATTGTGACTGATTTGCGACCGCGGTTCTCCTGTACTCGCAAATCAGTCACAAAAAATGTGACTGATTTGCAACTGCGGTTCTCCCGTAGTCGCAAATCAGTCACAAAATTTTGTGACTGTTTTGCGACTACGTATTTAGCAACCACAAACGTAGTCGCAAACAGTAGCAAAATTTGTTACGGAAATTCAGTGGTAAATTAGTCGCAAAAATAATCACCACCTTGTAGTCGCAAATTAGTCGCAAACGAACCACTATTTCCATGGTCGCAAATCAGTCGGAAATGTGCGACTGATTTGCGAGTACTTTTTTGCGACTAGTATTTTGCGACTACTTTGCAACCACAACCGTGGTCGCAAATCGCATGTTTTCTTGTAGTGGAACCTAGTCGAGACCAGCCCTCCTAGCTCTAAGTTTGTGATTTATCACGAGGTTCATCACCCCTCGTGTGATTCAATTCACCCTTCCATCCATTACAAAACAGAAAACCCCCATCCAGAAGCCTAAGGTTGAGTTTCTCACCTAATCTTCTCCACACAGACCACGCGCGTACAACCTTGAATCGAGGCATGTATCATTTTGGTATCAGAGCTTAAAGCTCCTAAAACCAGATTGTTTCTATCCTTTATTTAGTCTTGCTTCCAGTTCTTGCATAAGTTTAAGTCTCATTAAAAAAAATCAAAAAATAACATCAAAACTCAAAGCGAGTGCATCACCAGGGCTTAGATTCATTCTTGCATTGCAATTTTCGTCTTTCTTTTTTATTAAAAACATATTTTCATTAAGTTAAAGCAAAAAGAATTTAGGATCTTTAGCATTAATTGTCAAGAAGTTTCCATTTTTCTATTTTTTTCTTTTTTTTCCAGAATTTTCCTTTTCAATTTTTCTTTTTTGCAACTTCTATTTCAACTATAAAAAACAACTCTCCTAATCGAATTTTAGGAGCAGAATAACATGTTTCTTTCTTTTGTAGCACACAATGGCAGAAGAAAATCAGGATGCAACCGAGGCCATGATGGCCATGTTCACCACACTCCAAACACAACTCGCATCAATCGGCGAGAGGCTGGAGCGCGTGGAGAGGCCGGTGAGATTCCAGGCCATAAGGCACGTGAGGACTGAGCAAGACCATGCTGAGGGTCCTGATCTGATGAGGTCATCGGTACAACCCCTGGCCAACTGCCCAGTCCGGCCGGCCCAAGGAACACAAAGGCGGCCAAATCAGTGCAAAAGGATACATGGGTGTATCTTCATGAATCCAAACTTAACCAAGAAGCGGCCAGCCAAGACCAAACCTGGCCTATAATCCTGACTCACAGAGGACACGCGGCGACATGCAGCTCACCCAAAACAAGGCCAGATCAAGTCATGCACTACATCAAATTGGAGTTTTCGAAACTTACCATATGTGGAACTTTCCTTATATGAAAGTCTCCAAACGTTTATTTGGCGACCAGGAGACTTTTTGGTACTTTTAGGAGCTCCCTTAAGTACTTCTAGAAGCTCAAACACGCCTTGGACCAGGCGGGTCCATCTGTGCCTTCAAATGAACCGATTAAAACCGTTTATGGCAAGTGAGATGGCCAACTGGTTTAATCACTTGCAAACCAAAACATGGCGTCCAGGAGATATGATTAAGGCCCTAAGGAAGCCCAAAATAAACCTACCATGCACCAGCCACCAGAGGATCAGGCGAATCCCTTTCCTCCAAGACTTGCCAAATATGGACCAAAGTGCACTTAATGTGTTCATATTGCAATATTTCTATTCCTTGCAACTTGGAAACGTATTGAAGACTTTCCAAAGCATCCAGGATGTACCTAGACACCTTACATTCGCCCCAAAGCTCTCAAGATTCAAGCATATACATTTTCCTTGTTGGCCAAACTAGACATTAATGGCCAACAGCCATATATTTTAAATATATGATTTCCTTTTCTCTTTTTTAGGTTTAGGACCATTGCTAGGAGCACTATATAAGCTCAGCACGACCTCATTGTAAAGATAGACCACCATTAAAATTAAATTTGAATACAAAGTATTTTCTTCAAAGCCTTATCTTTGAATCTTGTTCTTGTTCTTTAGATATAAAGTGTGTGATTCACTTCCTTTCTATTGAAGCCACGGCCAGGTTAGTTTGAGAGATTCAAACTCCCTTGGTTCACCTTTGATTGTGTGATTCGATCAAAACCTCTTCCTTTTAGTTCCCTTGCCCGCTTAAGCCAAAAGAGATTCTCGGCCTTGCGAGTCACGGTCGTACCGCTTGTGAGATTGATATTCAATCTTACATCATTTGGTATCAGAGATAAAAGCTCCTATCTCAGGTTGTGTTAATCCAACCTTTATCCTTTATTTTTTATGCTTTTGTTTTGCATTTTTCTTATTTACATCTTATAAAAAAAACCAAATAAAAATATTTGTTCTTATTCCTCATTTGCATTGTTTCTTGTTGATTCTTGTTGTTTTTTTTGTTTGCTCTCATATAAATGTAAAACCAACTAAAAACAAATTGTATTTCATGTTTACTTAATTTCGTTCATCATAAGAAAAAAAAACCAAAAATATAAGCATCACTCATTTTGTTATTTTCGAATTTAGTTACTAGTAAAGTTAAAAAAAAGAGAAAGATTCATTGAATATTGTTTTTTCGTCCTAAATTAATTTAAATATCAAAAACCAAAAAAAAATATTGTCTTTTAGTTTGCTTTAAAGTTAGTTTCCAAAAAAAAACAAAAACAAAAACCTCAAAATATTTACTTGTATCGATTTTCCTTTTACTACTACTTATGTGTTAATATCATATATTCACTAGAGTGTAGTTTCTTTATTTGTTGATTTGGGCCTGATATCTCTTTTTATTGTTGTGCAAGGTACAAAATTTAATGATGGAGCACTATGATGAAGAAGATGACACCATGAGCATACCACAAACTGATTGTAGTCTACACAACGACTAGGATCAATGCCTAAGCACCAGCGAGTGTGACTATGCAGAAGAGTCATGGAATCAAGACTATTTGGAGACTGATTTTAGGGAATAATCAGATGAAGAAAACTTTGAACCAGAACCACTAGACTATGACCAAGACTTGTCCGACGTAGATGATTCTAATGGATATGGGACATGGCATGAAGACTATTCAGAATATCATTTTGACAATGAAACTGAAGTTGAAGAACTCAAACCAGAGCCACCAGACTACTATTCCACTGACAGAAGCTGGCCAAAGAAAATTACACCTTGCCATTTCGTTATGTCAAGCCGAGTTCCAACCTACACCACTCCAACTAGATCAAGAAATCAGACAAGTAAGGTATATATTTACAGTTCCAAATCTCTAACCTTTTCAGGGTATAACAAGGATCCAGATGAATACCTCCGATGGGAAACCAACATGAAACAATGGCTGCGCTCAAACAACATCCCCAAAGAAGAGAAACTCTCATATGCCGTTGATATGCTCGTTGGAGATGTCTACAATTGGTGGTTGAAGGAAAATGCACAGACCTTCTACAACAAACCAGTCCTTGATTGGGGAGACCTTAAGGTACGAATGTATAGAGAGTTTGTGAAGAAGTACCAAACACGCAGAAACATCGCCACACAACCTATGCACCCAATAACATCGATGAGTGAGATGTCTACACCAAACATGCAGCCCTTTCATAAGGCCAAGATTTCCTACTGCTCTGAGCATAAAAACGTGTTTTCATACACCTTAGAAGGACAAAAGATAGCTAAGCAGATGGTCCAACCAAAAATTGACCAGCAAGTTCGAAAGCCTCAAGCCATAGCACACATGCAACCATCAACGCCATTGCTTGGAATACACGGAAAGGGAACGCCAGGTAAGTCCTCTAGCAATGTGAAAATAGATGAAATTATATGCTATAGATGTCAAGGAAGAGGACACTTTGCTAAGACATGTCCAACTAGACAAACTAATCACAAGCTTACAAGTAGAACGCAAAAATGTTAAGCTTAAAAGTGTTAAGGCAATAAAGGAGCTTCAAATTGAAATTTCCAGTACTAGCATAATGCATTTGTCTTTGCCAAAGGTTGCTGAAACAGGTCTAATAAAGCAAGGATTCATCAAAGATCAAGAAGACCCACCTCCTACATTAAACCAATTTTCGGAATCAAGAGAAGACCGTGGAGAACCCAACACCTTTGAGGCAAAGCAAAGCCACCAGCTGCTATGGAAAGGAGTAATTTCTTCCTTTCTTATCAGGGAGCAACCGCCAGATGCACCATGGCCACATCCTAACCATATAAGGGCCATAAACCGAGGTAATACCCTAAACCCACAAGTAAATCAAGGTATTAACTTGCCTTCTCTATGTGCAGGCAAAACTGTTTTGAGGGCAAAACATTTCGAAGGGGGAGGGTATGATGAGGTCATCGGTACAACCCCTGGCCAACTGCCCGGCCCGGCCGGCCCAAGGAACACAAAGGCGGCCAAATACGCGCAAAAGGATACATGGGTGTATCTTCATGAATCCAAACTTAACCAAGAAGCGGCCAGCCAAGACCAAACCTGGCCTATAATCCTGACTCACAGAGGACATGCGGAGACATGCAGCTCACCCAAAACAAGGCCAGATCAAGTCATGCACCATACATCAAATTGGAGTTTTCGAAACTTACCATATGTGGAACTTTCCTTATATGAAAGTCTCCAAACGTTTCTTTGGCGACCAGGAGACTTTTTGGTACTTTTAGGAGCTCCCTTAAGCACTTCTAGAAGCTCAAACACGCCTTGGACCTGGTGGGTCCATCTGTGCCTTCAAATGAACCGATTAGAACCGTTTATGGCAAGTGAGATGGCCAACTGGTTTAATCACTTGCAAACCAAAACATGGCATCCAGGAGATATGATTAAGGCCCTAAGGAAGCCCAAAATAAACCTACCATGCACCAGCCACCAGAGGATCAGGCGAATCCCTTTCCTCCAAGACTTGCCAAATATGGACCAAAGTGCACTTAATGTGTTCAGATTGCAATATCTCTATTCCTTGCAACTTGGACACGTATTGAAGACTTTCCAAAGCATCCAGGATGTACCTAGACACCTTACATTCGTCCCAAAACTCTCAAGATTCAAGCATATACACTTTCCTTGTTGGCCAAACTAGACATTAATGGCCAACAGCCATATATTTTAAATATATGATTTCCTTTTCTCTTTTTTAGGTTTAGGACCATTGCTAGGAGCACTATATAAGCTCAGCACGACCTCATTGTAAATATAGACCACCATTGAAATTAAATTTGAATACAAAGTATTTTCTTCAAAGCCTTGTCTTTGAATCTTGTTCTTGTTCTTTAGAAATAAAGTGTGTGATTCACTTCCTTTCTATTGAAGCAACGGCCAGGTTAGTTTGAGATATTCAAACTCCTTTGGTTCACCTTTGATTGTGTGATTTGATCAAAACCCCTTCCTTTTAGTTCCCTTGCCCGCTTAAGCCAAGAGACATTCTCGGCCTTGCGAGTCACGGCCGTACCGCTTGTGAGATTGATATTCAATCTTACATCATGATCACCCCCTAGGACACGGCTCGAACAAGGGGAGCCCCAGACAGTTGGATATGAAGACACGCAGCCCCACGGCTATCACCCTAGACCGAGAGGACCTCCATGGCAACCAGAAGCTGAAGGCAGTGGCTTTGAGCCCTATGGTCATCACCAGAGACCAAGAATTCCTCCTAGACATCCTGAGGATGGAGATGAATACACGTACAACAGGGTAACTCATCCTTATGTTAAATTAACACCTCCTAGTTTTGCAGGAAAAGTAGACCCTGAAGCCTATTTAGATTGGGAAAGGAGGATGGATCACATCTTCGATCACTACAACCAACCAGGCCCTGGGAGAGTCTCCATGGCAGTAGCACACCTCACGGATAATGCCCTCATCTGGTGGGATCGTGAGGTTCCTGATCGAAGGAGGAGAAGATTGAGGCTCGTAGACTCATGGGTCGACATGAAAGATCTCAAGAGACAAAGGTTTGTTCCACATTATTTCCATAGAGATTTGCAACGACGTTTTCGTACTCTTAAGCAGGGCACCAGATCAGTAGAGGAGTACTACGAAGAGTTTGAAAGGCTAAGGAACAGACTGGAGCTCAATGACGATGAAGAGGCATTGATGGCGCAATTCTTGGATGGGTTGCAAGAGAGAATCAGCCGTAAGGTGGAGAGACAAATCTACAACGACTTCAAGAACTTGTTCCACCTATCTGTCGAGGCTGAGCAGCACATCAGGCATAAGAGCCAAGACATCCGCAGCAAGCCTAAGACACCTTGGGCACCAAGTAATAGCCCCAAGCCCGTAGACAAAGGCAAGAGCATAGAGATCGAATCACGGTTCAAGAGCAAGCCTCATGAGCAAACCCGTGACCAGAGAGAGCCTAGTAAGTCTTCTAACCCTCAGAGGTCACATGACATCACTTGCTTTAAGTGTTGGGGTCGCGGCCACATCTCAAGGGAGTGCCCAAACAACCGTGTCATGCTGATCACGGAAGCTGGAGAGTATGAGTCTCAAGACAAAGAAGACTATGAACCAGAAGGAGAATACGGTGACATTGAGTACCCTGATGTGGGGGAAGTGCTGGTCACTAGACGCATTCTCAGTGCAGTGGTTGATCCCTCAGAGACCATTTAAAGGGAGAACATCTTCCACAGCCGGTGCACCATCAAGGGCAAGGTATGTAACCTCATCATAGATGGTGGTTCTTGCACTAACGTTGCTAGCGCGTACATGGTTGATAAACTAGTTCTAGAGAAGACAAGGCACCCTTGATCGTATAGACAGAGATGGCTTGATGACAAAGTGGAGCTCAAGATCCATGAGCAAGTAACTGTGCCATTCAGTGTGGGTAGATACCAAGACAGGTAGTGTGCGACGTGGTGCCAATGCAAGCTAACCATCTCTTGCTAAGAAGGCCATGGCAGTTTGACAAAGAGACCAGGCATTATGGCCGAACCAATCTCTGCACCTTTGTGCACGACAAGAGAAAGGTCAGCCTAGCTCCTCTCACACCTGCTCAGGTACATGAGCTACAGCAACAAATGAATAAGGAAAAGAAACTTGTTAAATCAAATTTTCTTATTCAACCAAGTCCTGGCCGGAGAGCTTTGGCCTCAAAGGATTTAATGTTGCTAATGGTCTTTAAGGAGATTTTGAGTGTAGAAAAGGAACAGGTAGAGCTACGTCCTGAAGTAACAGCTCTCCTCAACAAGTTCCAGGATGTATTTCCAGAGGAGATACCAGCAAGCTTGCCTCCCCTACGTGGCATAGAGCACCAGATCAACCTCGTGCCCGGAGCAGCCTTGCCTAACCGGCCAGCCTACCGGATGAGCCCAGAGGAGTCTAAGGAGCTTGAGAAGCAAGTCAAGGAGCTCCTGCAGAAAGGCTATGTTCGAGAGAGCCTCAGTCCATGTGTCGTACCAGTGCTGCTAGTACCCAAGAAGGATGGGACTTGGCGAATGTGCGTGGACTGCCGAGCAATCAACAACATCACAGTCAAGTACCGGCATCCGATACCATGGCTGGATGACATGCTAGATGAGCTGAGTGGAGCCATGGTCTTTTCCAAGATAGACCTCAAGAGTGGATACCACCAGGTCAGAATGAAGGAAGGTGATGAGTGGAAGACCGCTTTCAAGACAAAGCAAGGGCTCTACGAGTGGACAGTCATGCCATTCGGCTTGACTAATGCCCCAAGCACCTTCATGCACCTTATGAACCAAGTTCTTAGGGCGTACATCAGTAAGTTCGTTGTGATATACTTTGATGACATTTTAGTTTACAGTAAGTGCCTAAGGGATCACCTCACACCTCTTGAGTTGGTACTTAAAAACCCTTCGACAAGAAGAGCTTTATGCCAATCTCAAGAAGTGCATCTTTTGTACTGATAAACTTGTCTTCTTAGGTTTTTTTTGTAAGTTCACAGGACTTACAGGTTGATGAAAAGAAGATTCGAGCCATACAAGAATAGCCAACACGAGCAACATCAGCCAAGTGAGGAGTTTCCACGGTCTGGCCAGCTTCTACAAAAGATTCGTGCCCAACTTCAACAGTATTTCCTCACCATTGACGGCAGTAGTGAAGAAGAATGTGGGATTCAGCTAGGGAGAAGCTCAGGAGAAGGCGTTGCAGGCCTTGAAGGAAAATCTCACACATGCACCAGTGCTAGTCCTGCCCGACTTCAACAGGACGTTTGAAGTGGAGTGCCATGCCTCTGGAATAGGCATAGGAGCGGTGCTAACCCAAGTAGGGAGGCCAGTGGCATACTTCAGTGAGAAGTTAGGTGGTGCTTCACTGAACTACCCCACCTACGACAAGGAGCTCTATGCTCTAGTCCGAGCTTTGGAGACTTGGCAGCACTACTTGCTGTCCAAGGAGTTTGTGATCCACACTGATCACGAGACTCTCAAACACCTTAGAGGGCAAACCAATCTCAAAAGGAGACATGCCAGGTGGTTGGAGTTCATAGACACCTTCCCGTACGTCATTAAGTACAAGAAGTGGAAGGATAATGTGGTAGCCGATGAACTATCCAGGAGGTTTGCCTTGATATCCACCATGGAGGCAAAGGTCTTAGTATTCGAGCACATCAAGGACCAATATAAGGATGATTCTGACTTTGCTAAGAGCTACAAGGAGTGTGTCACAGGGAGTCATGGCAAGTTCTACATCCATGAGGGGTTCTTGTTCCAAGAGAGAAGGTTGTGCATACCACAAGGATCGCTATGGGAGCTTATCATACGAGAAGCTCATGGAGGAGGACTCATGGGCCACTTTGGTGTCGACAAGACACTAGCCGTGGTCAAGGTGCACTTCTACTGGCCACACATCAAGAGGTCAGTAGAAGCCCATTGTGCAAGGTGCATCACTTGCAAAAAGGCGAAGTCCCGAGTGCACTCTCACGGGTTGTATCTCCCTCTGCCCATACCTACACATTCATGGGTGGACATCTCAATGGACTTTGTTCTAGATCTGCCGAAGATCAACCACAAAGACGCTATCTTTATAGTGGTGGACAGATTCTCCAAGATGGCACATTTCATCCCATGTGTCAATGTCAATGATGCCACGGAAACAGCCGAGCTGTTCTTCAGGGAGATAGTACGGCTTCACGGAGTGCCAAGGACCATCGTGGCAGACAGGGACACCAAATTCCTCAGCCACTTCTGGAGGACCCTATGGAGGAAGCTAGGCACGAAGCTACTCTTCTCTACCACCTACCATCCTCAAACCAATGGCCAAACTAAAGTAGTCAATCGGACATTGTCGACTCTTCTCATGACTACACTAGGGAAGAATCTCAAGACTTGGGTGGAGTGCCTGCCATTCATAGAGTTCACATACAACTGAGCGGTGCACTCAGCGACCAAGAAGACCCCTTTTGAAGTAGTCTACGGCTTCAACCCCCTAACACCTTTGGAGCAAACGCCAGTGCCACCAGCAGAGATGACCAACCTCAACTGATGAGAACATCAGGTCGTACATCCAGCCAGGAGACCAGACTGGCCGACCAGGAAGCTTGCCTGAGACAGCAGGACCATCTGGCGCGCCTGCCGGACCAGACAGTACCGCCGGACCTTCGACCTATAGGACCAGACCGGTCAACATCGCCGGCGGAGAGGCCCAAGCTTCTGGCACACTTGGTGGGGACGTGAATGACACCGCCGGTCCCCCTGATGACATCGCCGACTCCGGGATCAACTTGGCCGGTCCTGAAGTCATTCCGGCCAGTACCGCGCACAATCCAGCCGGTACAGGCCATCCAGCCGAGTACACGCGCACTTCCACTTCTACACAAGAGGATTCGGACCAAATGAGCTACCAGCTCCAGGACATGAACTTAGAGGAAGTCTCAACACCAGTGGTACCTCAAGGAGCAATGACAAGAAGCAGATCAAGGGCGCTCTTCCACAAATTCAGCTTATGGGTCGACAAGCTTCTAGAAGAAGATCGACTAAGGACAATAGGCCAAAAATACAAGGAAGAGTCCAATCGCTTCTCAACAACACAAGGGACATCAGAGACTTGGGCTTTAGTAGCAAGAGAGGTCAAGGCCCAGAGATTTGTAACCCTACTCCAAGTCGAAGACTAGGAGCAAGGCGCGTGCATGCCACAAGGACGACCACCTTCCATTTCTTGGCCGTGAGGTGAGTTAAGGTAAGTGTACATTCGAATATATGCCTCTTTCTGTTTTGCAGGGTAGGATCTAGTTGCTTTACATTTTTGAGTCAAGAACATTTTAGGAATAGGTCCTTTTTCGGTTCTGCACTTTTGTATCTTTTCCTTTTGTGCACTTTTGTAAACTTTCCTTTTTCTTTATTTGTGTCGACCCTAGAAGGTCAAGCTGTCGAGCATATTAATAAGGCTCCTTCCAGCATTGTAGTTTGACAACCTTTTTGATTATTAATAAAGTATAACTTTTTCCCTACAAGTTTTCTCTCTAAGAATCTTGTGCGCTTAGAACCTAGTTGAGACCAGCCCTCCTAGCTCTAAGTTTGTGATTTATCACGAGGTTCATCACCCCTCGTGTGGTTCACTTCACCCTTCCATCTTTTACCAACCAGAAAACCCCCATCCAGAAGCCTAAGGTTGAGTTTCTCAACTAATCTTCTACAAACAGCCCACGCGCATACATCCTTAAATCAAGGCTTGTATCATTTTGGTATCAGAGCTTAAAGCTCCTAAACCAGGTTGTTTCTATCCTTTGCTTGTCTTATTTCTAGTTCTTGCATTAGTTTAAGTCGTATTCAAGAAAAAATCAAAAAAACAACATCAAACTCCAAACCGAGTGCATCTAGCCTCCTACGTGTATCACTAGGGTTTAGATTCACTTTTTCATTGTCTTTCACGTTTTCCTTTTTGTTTAATTCATATTTCCATTAATTTTAAGTTAAATTAAAAAGAAAAAGAAAAGAAAAGAAAAAGGAAAGAAAAAAGAATAGGAAAATACCCAAGATATTTCGAATTGGACAGCTAGCACAAGTTGTCTAGGAAGTTTCCTTTTTCTTGTAGTCAAATTTCCTTTCCTTAAGATTTTTCCTTTTTGCATTTTTTTCAACCCCATATAAAAAGAAAATCCTCCTAATAATATAGGAGCACCCTAATTATCTTCTTTCTTTGTAGCACACATGGGAGAAGAGAATAGAGACGCAGCTGAAGCCATGATGGCCATGTTCACCACACTCCAAACACAACTCGCATCCATAGGCGAGAGGTTGGAGCGCGTGGAGAGACCACTAAGATTCCAGGCCATAAGGCACGTGAGAGCTGAGCAAGACCGTCCTGAGGGTCCTGAGTACCTTAGGACACGGCACGAACAGGAGGAACCCCAGCCAGATGGAGATGAGGACACGCAACCTCATAACTATCACCATAGGCCGAGAGGACCTCCACGGAAACCAGAGGCAGAAGATGATGGCTTTGAGCCATATGGTCTTCACCCAAGACCAAGAATGCCTCCTAGACGTCATGAGGATGGAGATGAACACACCTACAACCGGGTAATTCATCCTGATGTTAAGCTAACTCCTCCTAGTTTTGCAGGAAAAGTAGACCCCGAGGCGTACCTAGATTGGGAGAAGCGAATGGATCATATCTTTGATCACTACAACCAACCAGGACCTAGGAGAGTCCCAATGGCAGTAGCACAACTCACGGACAATGCCCTCATCTGGTGGGATCATGAGGTATCTGACAGAAGGAGGAAGAGAATGAGACCCGTAGACTCATGGGTCGACATGGAGGACCTCATGCGACAAAGGTTTGTTCCACCTTACTTTCATAGGGATTTGCAACGTCGTTTTTGTACTCTTAAGCAGGGTACCAGATCAGTAGAGGAGTACTATGAAGAGTTCGAGAAGTTAAGGAACAGATAGGAGCTCAATGATGATGAAGAAGCATTGATGGCACAATTCTTGGATGGACTCCAAGAAAGGATCAGCTGCAAGGTGGAAAGGCAAATCTACAACGATTTCAAAGACTTGTTCCACCTATCTGTGAAAGCTGAACAGCACATCAAACGTAAGAGCCAAGACATCCGCAGCAAGCCTAGGACACCTTGGGCACCAAGCAACATGCCTAAGACAGTGGACAAAGGCAAAAGCGTGGAGATCGAGTCAAGGTTCAAGAGTAAGCCTCCTGAACCCACCCGTGACCAGAGAGAGCCTGGTTAGTCTTCTAACCCTCAAAGATCACGTGACATAACTTGTTTCAAGTGCAGGGGACGTGGATACATCTCAAGGGAGTGCCCAAACAACCGAGTCATGCTGATTACGGAGGCAGGAGAATATGAGTCCCAAGATGAAGAGGACTATGAGCCAGAAGGAGAATAAGGTGACATTGAGTACCCTGATGTGGGGAAGTGCTGGTCACTAGACGTATCCTCAGTGCAATGGTGGATCCTTCAGAGACCATCCAAAGGGAGAACATCTTCCACAGCCGTTGCACCATCAAAGGAAAGGTATGTAACCTCATCATAGATGGTGGTTCTTGCACTAACGTTGCTAGTGCGTATATGGTTGATAAGCTAGGTCTAGAGAAGACACGGCATCCTCGACCATATAGACTGAGATGGCTTGATGACAAAGTGGAGCTCAAGATTCATGAGCAAGTCACTGTGCCATTCAGTGTGGGCAAGTACTAAGACCAGGTCGTGTGCGACGTGGTGCCCATGCAAGCTGGCCATCTTCTACTAGGAAGACCATGGCAGTTTGACAAAGAGACCAGGCATGATGGCCGAACCAATCTATACACCTTCGTGCATGACAAGAGAAAGGTCAGCCTAGCTCCTCTTACACCTGCCCAAGTACATGAGCTACAACTCCAAATGAGTAAGGAAAAGAAACTTGTCAGGTCTAACTTTCTTATTCAACCTAGTCATGTCCGGAGAGCTTTAGCCTCGAAGGACTTAATGTTAGTAATGGTTTTCAAGGAAGTGTTGAGTATAGAACAGGGACAGGTAGAGCTACCTCATGAAGTAGCAACACTCCTCAACAAATTCCAGGATGTATTTCCAGAGGAGATACCAGCAGGCTTGCCTCCTTTACGTGGCATACAACACCAGATTGATCTAGTGCCCGGAGCAGCCCTGCCCAACCGGCCAGCCTACCGGATGAGTCCAGAGGAGTCCAAAGAGCTTGAGAAGCAAGTCAAGGAGCTCCTGGAGAAAGGATATGTTCGAGAGATCCTCAGTCCATGTGCTGTACCAGTGCTGCTAGTGCCCAAGAAGGATGGGACTTGGCGCATGTGTGTGGACTGCCGAGCCATCAACAACATCACAGTCAAGTATAGGCATCCAATACCATGACTGGATGACATGCTAGATGAGCTGAGTGGAGCCACGGTCTTCTCCAAGATAGACCTCAAAAGTGGATACCACCAGGTAAGAATGAAGGAAGGTGATGAGTGGAAGACTGCTTTCAAGACAAAGCAAGGGCTCTACGAGTGGACAGTCATGCCATTTGGCTTGACTAATGCCCCAAGCACCTTCATGCGCCTTATGAACCAAGTTCTTAGGGCGTACATCAGTAAGTTCGTAGTACTTTACTTTGATGAAATTTTGGTTTATAGTAAGTGCCTACGGGAACACCTCACACATCTTGAGATGGTACTTAAAACCCTTTGACAAGAAGAGCTTTATGCCAATCTCAAGAAGTGAACCTTTTGTACTGATAAGCGTGCTTTTTAGGTTTTGTTGTGAGTTCACAGGGCCTACAGGTTGATGAAGAGAAGATTCGAGCCATACAAGAATGGCCAACACCAGGAAACATCAGCCAAGTAAGGAGCTTCCACGGACTGGCCAGCTTCTATAGGAGATTCGTGCCCAACCTCAGCAGTATTGCCTCACCACTGACGGCAGTACTGAAGAAGAACGTGGGATTCAGCTGGGGAGAAGCTCAGGAGAAGGCATTCCAGGCCTTGAAGGACAGCCTTACACACGCACCAGTGCTAGTCCTTCCCGACTTCAACAAGACGTTTGAAGTGGGGTGTGATGCCTCTGGAATAGGCATAGGAGCAGTGCTACACCTACGGCAGGAGAGGTTCCCAAACCTAAGGAGTTCCAAGCTAGCACCAAGAGGAGATGGACCATTCAGAGTGCTCGAGCGGATCAACAACAACGCCTACCGGATCGAGCTGCCAGGTGAGTTTAATGTGTCCAATACGTTCAATGTTACTGACTTGGCCCCTTTCCATGCAGATGATCCAGTTTTGAGTACAAAACCTACTGAAGAGGGAGGGAATGATGAGGACATCAGGTCGTACATCCAGCCAGGAGACAAGACTGGCCGACCAGGAAGCTTGCCCGAGACAGCAGGACCATCTGGCGCGCCTGCCGGACCATACAGTACCGCCGGACCCTCGACCTATAGGACCAGACCGGCCAACATCGCCGGCGGAGAGGCCCAAGCTTCCGGCACACTTGGTGGGGACGTGAATGACACCGCCGGTCCCCCTGATGACACCGCCAACTCCGGGATCAACTGGGCCGGTCCTGAAGTCATTCCGGCCAGTACCGCGCACAGTCCAGCCGGTACAGGCGATCCAGCCGAGTACACGCGCACTTCCACTTCTACACAAGAGGACTCGGACCAAATGAGCTACCAGCTCCAGGACATGCACTTAGAGGAAGTATCTACACCAGTGGTACCTCCAGGAGCATTGACAAGAAGCAGATCAAGAGCACTCTTCCACAAATTCAGCTTATGGGTCGACAAGCTTCTAGAGGAAGAGCAGCTAAGGACGATGGGCCAGAAGAGCAAATTAGAGTTCAAAGGCTTCTCAACAACACAAGGAACATCAGAGACTTGGGCTTTAGTGGCAAGAGAGGTCAGGGCCCAAAGATATTTAACCCTACTCCAAGTCGAAGACTAGGAGCAAGGCGCGTGCATGCCACAAGGAAGGCCACCTTCCATTTCTTGGCCGTGAGGTGAGTTAAGGTAAGTTTACATTCGAATATATGCCTCTTTCTGTTTTGCAGGGTAGGATCTAGTTGCTTTACATTTTTGAGTCAAGAACATTTTAGGAATAGGTCCTTTTCGGTTATACACTTTTGTATTTTTTCCTTTTGTGCACTTTTGTAAACTTTCCTTTTTCTTATTTGAGTCGACCCTAGTAGGTCAAGCTGCCGAGCATATTAATAAGGCTCCTTTCAGCATTGTAGTTCGACAACCTTTTTGATTATTAATAAAGTAGAACTTTTTCCCTACGAGCTTTCTCTCAAGAGAGACTTGTGCGCTTAGAACCTAGTTGAGACCAGCCCTCCTAGCTCTAAGTTTGTGATTTATCACGAGGTTCATCACCCCTCGTGTGGTTCACTTCACCCTTCCACCGTTTACCAACCAGAAAACCCCTATCCAGAAGCCTAAGGTTGAGTTTCTCACCTAATCTTCTACAAACAGCCCACGCGCATACATCCTTGAATCAAGGCTTGTATCAGTTGATCTTGGGCAGACCTAGAACAAAGTCCATCGAGATGTCCACCCATGGATGTGTTGGTATGGGCAGTGGGAGATACAACCCGTGAGGTTGCACTCGGGACTTTGCCTTCTTGCAAGTGATGCATCTTGCACACTGTGCTTCTACTGTCCTCTTTATGTGTGGCCAGTAGAAGTGCTCCTTGACCACTGCTAGAGTCTTGTCGACACCAAAGTGGCCCATGAGTCCTCCTCCATGAGCTTTTCGGATGATAAGCTCCCTTAGTGATCCTTGTGGTATGCACAGCCTTCTTTCTCGGAACAAGAATCCCTCATGGATGTAGAATTTGCCATGACTCCCTGTGCTACACTCCTTGTAGCTCTCAGCAAGGTCAGGATCATCCTTGTATAGATCCTTGATGTGCTCGAATCCTAGGACCTTTGTCTCCATGGTTGATATCAAGGCAAACCTCCCTGATAGTGCATCGGCTACCACATTATCTTTGCCCTTCTTGTACTTGATGATGTATAGGAAGGTCTCTATGAACTCCATCCACCTGGCATGTCTCCTCTTGAGATTGGTTTGCCCTCTGAGGTGTTTGAGAGTCTCGTGATCAGTGTGGATCACAAACTCCTTGGACAGCAAGTAATGCTGCCAAGTCTCCAATGCTCGGACAAGGGCATAGAGCTCCTTGTCATAAGTGGGGTAGTTCAGTGAGGCACCACCTAGCTTCTCACTGAAGTATGCCACTGGTCTCCCTCCTTGGGTTAGCACTGCTCCTATGCCTATTCCAGAGGCATCACACTCCACTTCAAACGTCTTGTTGAAGTCGGGAAGGACTAACACTGGTGCGTGTGTAAGGCTGTCCTTCAAGGCCTGGAATGCCTTCTCCTGAGCTTCTCCCCAGCTGAATCCCACGTTCTTCTTCACGACTGCCGTCAATGGTGAGGCAATACTGCTGAAGTTGGGCACGAATCTCCTATAGAAGCTGGCCAGTCCGTGGAAGCTCCTTACTTGGCTGATGTTTCCTGGTGTTGGCCATTCTTGTATGGCTCAAATCTTCTCTTCATCAACCTGTAGGCCCTGTGAACTCACAACAAAACCTAAAAAGACAAGCTTATCAGTACAAAAGGTGCACTTCTCTGATGTTCCTTGTGTTGTTGAGAAGCCTTTGGACTCTAATTTGCTCTTCTGGCCCATTTTCCTTAGCTGCTCTTCCTCTAGGAGCTTGTCGACCCATAAGCTGAATTTGTGGAAGAGTGCTCTTGATCTGCTTCTTTTCATTGCTCCTAGAGGTACCACTGGTGTAGATACTTCTTCTAGGTGCATGTCCTGGAGCTGGTAGCTCATTTGGTCCGAGTTCTCTTGTGTAGAAGTGGAAGTGCGCGTGTACTCGGCTGGATCGGCTGTACCGGCTGGATTGTGCGCGGTACTGGCCGGAATGACTTCAGGACCGGCCAAGTTGATCCCGGAGTCGGCGGTGTCATCAGAGGGACCGGCGGTGTCATCCACGTCCCCACCAAGTGTGCCAGAAGCTTGGGCCTCTCCGCTGGCAATGTTGACCGGTCTGGTCCTATAGGTCGAGGGTCCGGCGGTACTGTCTGGTCTGGCAGGCGCGCCAGATGGTCCTGCTGTCTCGGGCAAGCTTCCTGGTCGGCCAGTCTGGTCTCCTGGCTGGATGTACAACCTGATCTCCTCATCACTCAGTCCATGTGCCGTACCACTGCTGCTAGTCCCCAAGAATGATGGGACTTGGTGAATGTGCGTAGACTGCCGAGCAATCAGCAACATCACAGTCAAGTACCGGCATCCAATACCACAGCTGGACGATATGCTAGATGAACTGAGTGGAGGCACGGTCTTCTCCAAGATAGACCTTAAGAGTGGATACCACCAGGTCAGAATGAAAGAGGGTGATGAGTGGAATACTGCTTACAAGACAAAGCAAGGGCTCTATGAGTGGACAGTCATGCCATTTGGCTTGACTAATGCCCCAAGCACCTTCATACGCCTTATGAACCAAGTTCTTAGGGCGTACATCAATAAGTTCGTAGTGATTTATTTTGATGATATACTAGTTTACAGTAAGTGCCTACGGGAACACATCACACATTTTGAGATGGTACTTAAAACCCTTCGACAAGAAGAGCTTTATGCCAATCTCAAGAAGTGCACCTTTTGTACTGACAAGCTTGTTTTCTTAGGCTTTGATGTAAGTTCACAGGACTTACAAGTTGATGAAGAAAATATTTGAGCCATACAAGAGTGGCCAACACCGAGCAACATCAGCCAAGTGAGGAGCTTCCATGGCCTGGCCAACTTCTACAGAAGATTCGTGCCCAACTTCAGCAGCATTGTGATGAGGTCATCAGCCCAACACCCAGCCAACTGCCCGGCCCGGCCGGCCCAAGGAACACAAAGGCGGTCAAATACGTGTATAAAGATACATCGGTGTTTCTACATGAATTCAAGCCTAACCAAGAAGCAGCCAGGCAAGACCAAACATGGCCTATACTGCTGACTCACAGAGGACATGCGGCGACATGGAGCTCACCCCAAAATAGGCCAGATAATTTCATGCACCATACATCAAGTTGGAGTTTCTGAAACTTACCATATTTGGAACTTTCCTTATATGAAAGTCTCCAAACATTTCTTTGGCGACCATGAGACTTTTTGGTACTTCTAGGAGCTCCCTTAAGCACTTCTAGAAGCTCAAACATGCCTTAGAACATGCGGGTCCATCCGTGCATTCAAATGAACCGATTGGAGCCATTTATGGCAAGTGAGATAGCCAACTGGTTTAATCACTTGAAAACCAAAACATGGCATCCAGGAGATATTATTAAGGCCCTAAGGAAGCCCAAAATAAACCTACCATGCACCGGCCACCATAGGATCAGGCAAATCCCTTTCCTCCAAGACTTGCCATATATACACCAAAGTGCATTTAATGTGTTTAGATTGCAATATCTCTATTCCTTACAACTTGGGAACGTATTGAAGACCTTTCAAAGCATCCAGGATGTACCTAAACACCTTACATTCGCCCCATAGCTCTCAAGACACAAGCATATACACTTTCCTTGTTGGTCAAACTAGACATTAATGGCCAATAGCCATATATTTTAAATGTATGATTTCCATTTCTCTTTTTCAGGTTTAGGACAGTTGCTAGAAGCACTATATAAGCTCAGCATGACCTCATTGTAAAGATAGACCACCATTGAAATAAAAGTTGAATACAAAGTATTTTCTTCAAAGCCTTGTCTTTGAACTTGTTCTTATTATTTAGAAACGTAGTGTGTGATTCACTTCCTTTCTATTAAAGCCACGACCAGGTTAGTTTGAGAGATTCAAACTCTCTTGGTTCACCTTTGATTGTGTGATTCGATCAAAACCCACTCCTTTTAGTTCCCTTGCCCGCTTAAGCCAAGAGAGATTCTAGGCCTTGCGAGTCACGGCCGTACCGCTTGTAAGATTGATACTTAATCTTACATCACATTGCCTCACCACTGACACCAGTAGTGAAGAAGAACGTGGGGTTTAGCTGGGGAGAAGCTCAAGAGAAGGTATTCCAGGCCTTGAAGGACAGCCTCACGCATGCACCAGTGCTAGTCCTGCCCGACTTCAACAGGACGTTTGAAGTGGAGTGTGATGCCTCTGAAATAGGCATAGGAGCAGTACTAACCCAAGGAGAAAGGCCAGTGGCATACTTCAGTGAGAAGTTAGGTGAGGCCTCACTGAATTACCCAACCTATGACAAGGAGCTCTATGCCCTAGTACGAGCCTTGGAGACTTGGCACCATTACTTGTTGTCCAAGGAGTTTGTGATCCACACTGATCACAAGACTCTCAAACACCTAAGAGGGCAAACCAATCTCAAGAGGAGACATGCCAGGTGGATGGAGTTTATAGAAACCTTCCCTTACGTCATCAAGTACAAGAAGGGCAAGGATAATGTGGTAGTCGATGCACTATCAAGACGATTTGCTTTGATATCTACCATGGAAGAAAATGTCTTAGGATTCGAGCACATCAAGGAACTGTATAAAGATGATCCTGACTTTGCTGGGAGCTACAAGGAGTGTGGCACAGGGAGTCATGGCAAGTTCTACATCCATGATGGGTTCTTGTTCCGAGAAAGAAGGTTGTGCATACCAAAAGGATCTTTACGAGAGCTTATCACCCGAGAAGCTCATGGAGGAGGTCTTTATGGGCCACTTTGGTGTTGACAAAACACTAGCAGTGGTCAAGGAGCACTTCTACTGGTCACACATCAAGAGGTCAGTATAGAAGTCCATTGTGCAAGGTGCATCACTTGCAAGAACGCGAAGTCCCGAGTCCATCCTCACGGGTTGTATCTCCCTCTGCCCATACCTACTCACCCATGGGTGGACATTTCTATGACTTTGTTCTAGCTCGGCCCAAGATCAACCACAAAGATGCCATCTTTGTAGTGGTGGACCGATTCTCCAAGATGGCACATTTCATCCCATGTGCCAATGTTAATGATGCCACGCAAACAGCCGAGCTATTCTTCAGAGAGATAGTACGGTTTCATGGAGTGCCAAGTACCATCGCGTCAGACAGAGACACCAAATTTCTCAGCCACTTCTGGAGGACCCTCTGGAGGAAGCTAGGCACGAAGCTGCTCTTCTCTACCACCTGCCATCCTCAAACCGATGGCCAAACTGAAGTAGTCAACCGGACATTGTCGACTCTTCTCAGGACCACACTAGGGAAGAACCTCAATACATGGGTGGAGTGCCTGCCATTCATAGAGTTTGCGTACAACCAAGCAGTGCATTCAGCCACAAAGAAGACCCTTTTTGAAGTGGTCTACGGTTTCAACCCTTAAACGCCCTTGGGGCAAACACCACTTCCACCAGCAGAAATGACCAACCTCAATGGAGCATCCAAGGCAGAATTCATCAAAAGATACACCAGAAGGTAGTAGAGAACCTGGAGAAGAGGACGGGGCAGTACGTGACTCACGCCAACAAGGGGAGAAGAGAGATGAATTTTCAACCAGGCGATTGGTTGTGGCTACACCTATGGCAAGAGAGGTTCCCCAACATAAGGAGTTCCAAGCTGGCCCCAAGAAGAGATGGACCATTCAGAGTGCTGGAGAGGATCAACAACAACGCCTACCGGATTGAGCTTCCAGGTGAGTTTAATGTGTCTAACACATTCAATGTAACTGATTTAGCTCCTTTCCTTGCAGATGAGCTAGTTTTGAGGTTGAAATCTACTGAAGAGGGAGGGGATGATGAGGGCATCAGATCATCTGGCCGGCCAGAAGACCTGAATGGCCAACCAGAATGCTTGCCCGAGAAAGCCGGGCCATTTGGCGCGTCTTCCGGCCCAAGCGGTACTGCCGGCCCTATGATCAGCCGGGCCGATCCAGCCAACTTTTCTGGCGAAGAGGCCCAAACCTCCGGCCCAACTGGTGGCAATGTGAACAACACCGCCGGCCCAACTGGTGATGCCGCTGGCTCAGAAATCAATCTGGCTGGCTCCGATGACAACTCGGCCAGCTCCTCGCATCATCCAGCCGATCCAGCCGATTGCACCACCATTTCCACATCTACACAAGGAGATTCGGATCAACTAAACTACCATCTCCAAGGCATGGACCTGGATGAAGTCTATACACCAGTGGTGCCACCAGGAGCAATGACAAGGAGCAGAACAAGGACACTCTTTCACAAGTTCAGTTTGTGGATAGACAAGCTCCTAGAAGATCATCGACAAGAAGCATTGGGACAAGAGTACAAGGAAGAGTCCAAAGGCTTCTAAACATTACAAATGACTCCAGAAACTTGGGCTTTCGTGGCAAAAGAGGGCAGGGCCCAACAGTTCATAACCCTACTCCAAGTCGAAGATTAGGAGCTATGCACGTGCATGCCACAAGGTCGGCCACCTTCCATTTCTTGGCCGAAAGGTAAGAATGGTAAGTTTTCAATTATATACTTGCTTTTTCTGTTTTGCAGGGTAGGAATTAGAATTTTTACATTTTTGAGTCAAGAACAATTTAGTTAGTTGTCCTTTTTCGATTATTTCCTTTTTGTAATTTTCTTTGTGCAGTTTTGTAACTTTTCCATTTTTCTAATTTGGGTCGACCCTAGAAGGTCAAGCTGCCGAACATATTAATAAGGCTCCTTCAGCATTGTAGTTCGACAACTTTTTGATATTAATAAAGATAGAATATTTTTTTCTAAGAGTTTTTCTCCTAAAGCTCTTGTGCTTAGAACCCTAGTAGAGACCAGCCCTCCTAGCTTCTAAGTTGTGATTTATCACGAGGTTCATCACCCCTCGTGTGGTTTACTTCACCTCTCCATCCAATACCCACCAGAAAACCCCCATCCAGAAGCCTAAAGCCGAGTTTCTCGCCTAATCTTCTCCAAGTAGCCCGCGAGTGTTACGGCATTGATTCAAGGCTTGTATCACGCCCTGATGAGTGGCTTCTGCACAGTCCCTCATACATTTCTCGTACTACTATTTTTTCATCCTATTTATCAACGCAAATCAAGTATGGTCCGCTCACGCTTTATTTATATAGCTTGTCGTTGATTATACAAAACCGGACACTGATTACTTTTAGCTTCCTTGCGCTCCATTAATCTCTTGGAGCCGCTGTCTGGGCTATGTATTCCTTTATCGGGACTCTCCAATCCTCAATTCGCTGGTCCTCTCCGAGTTGGGCATGTTGTTGCTCATCGACCTTCTTCATCGCATTGTTTTCGACTTCAAAAATGAAATGCACCTGGGAGTTAACTTCTATGCTTGGAACCTCAATATTTTCGACTGGAATTACTCTTTTGACTAATGGTTGTGTCGTAGAAGCTAGGTTTGTCAAGGCGTGTGCTACAGCGTTCTCAGCCCATGGGATTCGTTTGAGTTTGAAGTGGTCAAATAAATGTGTTAATCCTTGGATACTCCTAGATATGCTTTTATTCGCTCGTCTTTTGCTTCGTTATCGCCGTTAAATTGGCTAGCTACAAGTTGAGAATCCGTAAATGCTTCCAGCTCGTCGACTCTGATCCCACTCGCCAACCTTAAACCGGTGATTAAAGACTCATACTCTGACTAGTTAGTGGAAGCTTTGAACAGCAATCTAATTGACTGCTCAATGAATTCTCCAGTCGTTGATGTCAATCGCACTTTGACTCCAGATCCATGGTGGGTAGATGAGGAAAATGGGTCAAAATCAACTTGAATGTTTGTCGTCGTGCTCATTTGAACCCGAATTTAGTAGCAGTGTATAATACCACATGAACGGAGACAAAATATAAATTTCCTACATGAATTCTATCCCGAATGTCTTTTTAATCGAATCAGTTACGTCGTTATTAAACCATAAAAGATACTTAGTTAGCCCACCAGCGTGGCAAACAATGGAGGAATGTGCAAGTTAAAACGACGTTGTTTTGTACTTTAAATTAAATCGACGTCGTTTTAATTTATGGTTATAAAAACAATTTTCACCAGATCGCCCATGTTGCAGCCCATGTTTAATTGTATTTCATATTGTAACAAATCGAAGAGATTTCATGAAGAAGATAAGGAAGAGTTGTACACTGTGCGTACACAGAAAAATCGTTAGTATGACCCTCCCTCCCAAATTTTCCCTCCTTTGGCTATAGGGATCTGTTCTCTTTGGTTGGGATCAGTCCTCCCCCAAAAAACTGCCTTAGCCTCCTCACCTAAAACTTCCCCTCCACTTCTCGTGAACCCAGATGATATCCCTGCTATTAACCCTCAGCCATATTCTGCGGCCCCTCCGCCAACACCCTTGACTTGTGATCATATCGAGAACATTCAAGCTGTTAAAAAAGCCCAAGATATCGTGACTTTTTTAACCATAAGTTAAAACAAAATCGTTTTAAATTGAAGTGCAAATTGACGTCATTTTAACTTGTACATTCATATATCCGTTGCTATGTTGGCGGCTGACTAAGCATCTTTTCATGGTTTAATAACTACGTTAACGGATTCGATGAAAAGGGTACTCAGGATAGAGTTTGTATAGAAAATTCAAATTTTGTCTCCGTACATGTGGTATTACGCACTGCTAGTAAATTTGGGTTTAAATGAGCACGACGGTAATTGTTCAAGTTGATTTTGACCCTTTTTCCAGGTAGATGACCCGTCCATGTGAACAGTCCATCTTCCATTGTGGGACGCTTCTCCGAAGTTATCCTTAGGCAATTCGACGATAAATTCAGCAAGGACTTGGGCCTTAATACTCGTTTTCATTCGATATTCGATATTGTACTCGCTCAATTCGCTTCTTTTGGGATTGATTTCGAGTTTTTTTTGTCAGGGGACCAATTTCTCTTGGAGTACGCATTTTTCTCCTTGTTATTCTTTGTAATCCCTTCTTCGTGTTTGAAATCAAAATCGGAAATATCTTCTGCAAAATATTTCCCAGCCAGCATGTCTCTTAACTTAAAACAATCATTGGTTGCGTGTCCATTGCATATGTGGATTTTGCAGTACGCATTTTCATCACGACCCATTTTTCTTGTGACGGGCCTCCGTTTTTTCTTTCTAAGCTCTGATCGACTGTGTATGTCTGCATCCCGATTCTGTATGTCTGATGACCTTTCCAATCCCGCTTCTCGAATCTCCTCTGGTTTGAGAAAGGTTCTAGTGCACTTTTTCTTTGCTTGAACTTCTTTGCCAGGGCCAACTTCTCCTCCTTAGGGATTATCCAGTTTATCTATCTGTGTAGTGTGTCCTCTATTGTCTAGGGTTTGTGGATCGTTAAATCGAAACAGAAAGGGGACTCATGCCAGAGCTCATGTTTCAGCACAGCTAGTGCAGTCGATTCGCTGACTCCTGCTATCTTTGCCTTTACTTTCTTGAAGTTGTCAATGTAAGACCACAACGACTTTGTTTCTACTCGTGTTATGTTCCAGAGATCGGCGTCAATTGTTCCTTTTCTCATAAAAATGGAATAGTGTTGGATGAATATTGCTGACAACTGGTTGAAATTATCAATAGACTTTTCTTCTAGCTGAAATTATCAAAAAACCATTCAAGTGCCGACCCTATTAAGTTCTCTACAAATAACCGGAAATATTCCACGTCTCTTTCTTCCTCGCTGAAGTGAGCTTGGTTTGCGGCGATCCGAGTCTTATATGCTTAGTTCCGAGTCTCCTTCATACACTAGCAACCTTAGCTTGTCGGTATCCTTTATTTGCATGTTGGCTACCCAGGCTGAGAACGGGGACCTTTTGGTCTCTTCGATCACGTGGTCAATCTCCGGAGTTGCACTTGATGCCTTATGGACTTTGAACGTCATGGCTGCCAGCTCGGAATCGGCACTTTCAATATATTTTCTTAGACTCTTGTACCTGATCATATTGGCCTGGGTTCCCTTGAGAGTTTTTGTCCAAGTTATAAACAGGTGGAGTTCGGCCAGGGGTTACAACCTAGCTAAGCGCGGTTATCAGCTCGGGCTCCGCCCCCGATGGGTTCGCACGGGGCTATGGCGGTGTTGCTGTGCCCGATCCGAGAGAAACTCAGGAGTGTGCAAAGACATATTGAGCATGGTATGATCTTCTGGTTGAATCCCAAAGTCAAGTCGCATTTGAGCAGATCGGTGGGTGATACGAGCATGGAAGGCAGACAAGAAAAAGAATCTCATGGCTAGAAATGAACAAGTGGAAGATGAAAAAACACTTGCACTACCAGCTGGCCCATTAACCCGAGCCAAAAATAAAAGTTAATGTAGTCAAGGTCTTTGGTCAAGTCTTCCCTTGTAATTTTAACCAATTTAATGTTGTAGGCTCCTTATTACACCTCCTAACAGTATAAATAGGGGCTTTATGTTGTAAACTTCATCATTCAACTTTTTAAATAAAAACAACTTATTTTCTTAAGTTTGAGAGTGATTCTCTTCTTAATCTGATTGTTGGTGTGTAATATCCTTCAGTCAACATTTAGTAGCCTTTGTGTGTGATATCTAAGCTACTATCTTAGGTAAATCAGTAGACTTTTCTACAGGTACTGTGTGACCCTTCAATCCACAACCTTTGAACATATTGAATTTCGATTCATTTTGTTGCAAAGCCTATCTCAACTGCATTCAGAACTGCATTCCTTGGGAGGTTTGCATCATTTGGTATCAGAGCACACTTCTGATCGGTTATCCCTATCTCTAATATCTCTATCTCTCCATTTCCATGTCAAAAATAAAAGTTAATGTAGTCAAGGTCTTTGGTCAAGTTTTTCCTTGTAATTTTAACCAATTTAATGTTGTAGGCTCCTTATTACACCTCCTAACAGTATAAATAGGGGCTTTCAGTTGTAAACTTCATCATTCAACTTTTTAAATAAAAACAACTTATTTTCTTAAATTTGAGAGTGATTTTCTTCTTAATCTGATTGTTGGTGTGTAATATCCTTCAGTCAACATTTAGTAGCCTTTGTGTGTGATATCTAAGCTACTATCTTAGGTAAATCAGTAGACTTTTCTACAGGTACTGTGTGACCCTTCAATCCACAACCTTTGAACATAGTGAATTTCGATTCATTTTGTTGCAAAGCCTATCTCAATTGCATTCAGAACTGCATTCCTTGGGAGGTTTGCATCATTTGGTATCAGAGCACACTTCTGATCGGTTATCCCTATCTCTAATATCTCTATCTCTCCATTTCCATGTCAAAAATAAAAGTTAATGTAGTCAAGGTCTTTGGTCAAGTTTTCTCTTGTAATTTTAACCAATTTAATGTTGTAGGCTGCTTATTACACCTCCTAACAGTATAAATAGGGGCTTTCAGTTGTAAACTTCATCATTCAACTTTTTAAACAAAAATAACTTATTTTCTTAAGTTTAAGAGTGATTCTCTTCTTAATCTGATTGTTGGTGTGTAATATCCTTCAGTCAACATTTAGTAGCCTTTGTGTGTGATATCTAAGCTACTATCTTAGGTAAATCAGTAGACTTTTCTACAGGTACTGTGTGACCCTTCAATCCACAACCTTTGAACATATTGAATTTCGATTCATTTTGTTGCAAAGCCTATCTCAACTGCATTCAGAACTGCATTCCTTGAGAGGTTTGCATCATTTGGTATCAGAGCTAACTTCTGATCGGTTATCCCTATCTCTAATATCTCTATCTCTCCATTTCCATGTCAAAAATAAAGGTTAATGTAGTCAAGGTCTTTGGATAAGTCTTCCCTTATAATTTTAACCAATTTAATGTTGTAGGCTCCTTATTACACCTCCTAACAGTATAAATAGGGGCTTTCAGTTGTAAACTTCATCATTCAACTTTTTAAATAAAAACAACTTATTTTCTTAAGTTTGAGAGTGATTCTCTTCTTAATCTGATTGTTGGTGTGTAATATCCTTCAGTCAACATTTAGTAGCCTTTGTGTGTGATATCTAAGCTACTATCTTAGGTAAATCAGTACACTTTTCTACAGGTACTGTGTGACCCTTCAATCCACAACTTTGAACATATTGAATTTTGATTCATTTTGTTGCAAAGCCTATCTCAACTGCATTCAGAACTGCATTCCTTGGGAGGTTTGCATCATTTGGTATCAGAGCACACTTCTGATCGGTTATCCCTATCTCTAATATCTCTATCTCTCCATTTCCATGTCAAAAATAAAAGTTAATGTAGTCAAGGTCTTTGGTCAAGTCTTCCCTTGTAATTTTAACCAATTTAATGTTGTAGGCTCCTTATTACACCTCCTAACAGTATAAATAGGGGCTTTCAGTTGTAAACTTCATCATTCAACTTTTTAAATAAAAACAACTTATTTTCTTAAGTTTGAGAGTGATTCTCTTCTTAATCTGATTGTTGGTGTGTAATATCTTCAGTCAACATTTAGTAGCCTTTGTGTGTGATATCTAAGCTACTATCTTAGGTAAATCAGTAACTTTTCTACAGGTACTGTGTGACCCTTCAATCCACAACCTTTGAACATATTGAATTTTGATTCATTTTGTTGCAAAGCCTATCTCAACTGCATTCAGAACTGCATTCCTTGGGAGGTTTGCATCATTTGGTATCAAAGCACACTTCTGATCGGTTATCCCTATCTCTAATATCTCTATCTCTCCATTTCCATGTCAAAAATAAAAGTTAATGTAGTCAAGGTCTTTGGTCAAGTCTTCCCTTGTAATTTTAACCAATTTAATGTTGTAGGCTGCTTATTACACCTCCTAACAGTATAAATAGGGGCTTTCAGTTGTAAACTTCATCATTCAACTTTTTAAATAAAAACAACTTATTTTCTTAAGTTTAAGAGTGATTCTCTTCTTACTCTGATTGTTGGTGTGTAATATCTTTCAGTCAACATTTAGTAGCCTTTGTGTGTGATATCTAAGCTACTATCTTAGGTAAATCAGTAGACTTTTCTACAGGTACTGTGTGACCCTTCAATCCACAATCTTTGAACATATTGAATTTTGATTCATTTTGTTGCAAAGCCTATCTCAACTGCATTCAGAACTGCATTCCTTGGGAGGTTTGCATCATTTGGTATCAAAGCACACTTCTGATCGGTTATCCCTATTTCTAATATCTCTATCTCTCCATTTCCATGTCAAAAATAAAAGTTAATGTAGTCAAGGTCTTTGGTCAAGTTTTCCCTTGTAATTTTAACCAATTTAATGTTGTAGGCTGCTTATTACACCTCCTAACAGTATAAATAGGGGCTTTCAGTTGTAAACTTCATCATTCAACTTTTTAAACAAAAATAACTTATTTTCTTAAGTTTAAGAGTGATTCTCTTCTTAATCTGATTGTTGGTGTGTAATATCCTTCAGTCAACATTTAGTAGCCTTTGTGTGTGATATCTAAGCTACTATCTTAGGTAAATCAGTAGACTTTTCTACAGGTACTGTGTGACCCTTCAATCCACAACCTTTGAACATATTGAATTTCGATTCATTTTGTTGCAAAGCCTATCTCAACTGCATTCAGAACTGCATTCCTTGAGAGGTTTGCATCATTTGGTATCAGAGCTAACTTCTGATCGGTTACCCCTATCTCTAATATCTCTATCTCCCCATTTCCATGTCAAAAATAAAGGTTAATGTAGTCAAGGTCTTTGGATAAGTCTTCCCTTATAATTTTAACCAATTTAATGTTGTAGGCTCCTTATTACACCTCCTAACAGTATAAATAGGGGCTTTCAGTTGTAAACTTCATCATTCAACTTTTTAAATAAAAACAACTTATTTTCTTAAGTTTGAGAGTGATTCTCTTCTTAATCTGATTGTTGGTGTGTAATATCTTTCAGTCAACATTTAGTAGCCTTTGTGTGTGATATCTAAGCTATTATCTTAGGTAAATCAGTACACTTTTCTACAGGTACTGTGTGACCCTTCAATCCACAATCTTTGAACATATTGAATTTTGATTCATTTTGTTGCAAAGCCTATCTCAACTGCATTCAGAACTGCATTCCTTGGGAGGTTTGCATCATTTGGTATCAAAGCACACTTCTGATCGGTTATCCCTATTTCTAATATCTCTATCTCTCCATTTCCATGTCAAAAATAAAAGTTAATGTAGTCAAGGTCTTTGGTCAAGTCTTCCCTTGTAATTTTAACCAATTTAATGTTGTAGGCTCCTTATTACACCTCCAAACAGTATAAATAGGGGCTTTCAGTTGTAAACTTCATCATTCAACTTTTTAAATAAAAAAACTTATTTTCTTAAGTTTGAGAGTGATTCTCTTCTTAATCTGATTGTTGGTGTGTAATATCCTTCAGTCAACATTTAGTAGCCTTTGTGTGTGATATCTAAGCTACTATCTTAGGTAAATCAATTGACTTTTCTATAGGCACTGTGTGACCCTTCAATCCACAACTTTTGAACATATTGAATTTTGATTCATTTTGTTGCAAAGCCTATCTCAACTGCATTCAGAACTGCATTCCTTGGGAGGTTTGCGTCATTTGGTATCAGAGCACACTTCTGATCGGTTATCCCTATCTCTAATATCACTATCTCTCCATTTCCATGTCAAATATAAAAGTTAATGTAGTCAAGGTCTTTGGTCAAGTCTTCCCTTGTAATTTTAACCAATTTAATGTTGTAGGCTCCTTATTACACCTCCTAACAGTATAAATAGGGGCTTTAGTTGTAAACTTCATCATTCAACTTTTTAAATAAAAACAACTTATTTTCCTAAGTTTGAGAGTGATTCTCTTCTTAATATGATTGTTGATGTGTAATATCCTTCAGTCAACATTTAGTAGCCTTTGTGTGTGATATCTAAGCTGCTATCTTAGGTAAATCAGTAGACTTTTCTACAGGTACTGTGTGACCCTTCAATCCACAACCTTTGAACATATTGAATTCCGATTCATTTTGTTGCAAAGCCTATCTCAACTGCATTCAGAACTGCATTCAGAACTGCATTCCTTGAGAGGTTTGCATCATTTGGTATCAGAGCTAACTTCTGATCGGTTACCCCTATCTCTAATATCTCTATCTCCCCATTTCCATGTCAAAAATAAAGGTTAATGTAGTCAAGGTCTTTGGATAAGTCTTCCCTTATAATTTTAACCAATTTAATGTTGTAGGCTCCTTATTACACCTCCTAACAGTATAAATAGGGGCTTTCAGTTGTAAACTTCATCATTCAACTTTTTAAATAAAAACAACTTATTTTCTTAAGTTTGAGAGGGATTCTCTTCTTAATCTGATTGTTGGTGTGTAATATCTTTCAGTCAACATTTAGTAGCCTTTGTGTGTGATATCTAAGCTACTATCTTAAGTAAATCAGTAGACTTTTCTACAGGTACTGTGTGACCCTTCAATCCACAATCTTTGAACATATTGAATTTTGATTCATTTTGTTGCAAAGCCTATCTCAACTGCATTCAGAACTGCATTCCTTGGGAGGTTTGCATCATTTGGTATCAAAGCACACTTCTGATCGGTTATCCCTATTTCTAATATCTCTATCTCTCCATTTCCATGTCAAAAATAAAAGTTAATGTAGTCAAGGTCTTTGGTCAAGTCTTCCCTTGTAATTTTAACCAATTTAATGTTGTAGGCTCCTTATTACACCTCCAAACAGTATAAATAGGGGCTTTCAGTTGTAAACTTCATCATTCAACTTTTTAAATAAAAAAAACTTATTTTCTTAAGTTTGAGAGTGATTCTCTTCTTAATCTGATTGTTGGTGTGTAATATCCTTCAGTCAACATTTAGTAGCCTTTGTGTGTGATATCTAAGCTACTATCTTAGGTAAATCAATTGACTTTTCTATAGGCACTGTGTGACCCTTCAATCCACAACTTTTGAACATATTGAATTTTGATTCATTTTGTTGCAAAGCCTATCTCAACTGCATTCAGAACTGCATTACTTGGGAGGTTTGCGTCATTTGGTATCAGAGCACACTTCTGATCGGTTATCCCTATCTCTAATATCTCTATCTCTCCATTTCCATGTCAAATATAAAAGTTAATGTAGTCAAAGTCTTTGGTCAAGTCTTCCCTTGTAATTTTAACCAATTTAATGTTGTAGGCTCCTTATTACACCTCCTAACAGTATAAATAGGGGCTTTAGTTGTAAACTTCATCATTCAACTTTTTAAATAAAAACAACTTATTTTCCTAAGTTTGAGGGTGATTCTCTTCTTAATATGATTGTTGATGTGTAATATCCTTCAGTCAACATTTAGTAGCCTTTGTGTGTGATATCTAAGCTACTATCTTAGGTAAATCAGTAGACTTTTCTACAGGTACTGTGTGACCCTTCAATCCACAACCTTTGAACATATTGAATTCCGATTCATTTTGTTGCAAAGCCTATCTCAACTGCATTCAGAACCGCATTCAGAACTGCATTCTTTGGGAGGTTTGCATCATTTGGTATCAGAGCACACTTCTGATCGGTTATCCCTATCTCTAATATCTCTATCTCTCCATTTCCATGTCAAAAATAAAAGTTAATGTAGTCAAGATCTTTGGTCAAGTTTTCCCTTGTAATTTTAACCAATTTAATGTTGTAGGCTCCTTATTTCACCTCCTAACAGTATAAATAGGGGCTTTCAGTTGTAAACTTCATCATTCAACTTTTTAAATAAAAACAACTTATTTTCTTAAGTTTGAGAGGGATTCTCTTCTTAATCTGATTGTTGGTGTGTAATATCCTTCAGTCAACATTTAGTAGCCTTTGTGTGTGATATCTAAGCTACTATCTTAGGTAAATCAGTAGACTTTTCTACAGGTACTGTGTGACCCTTATCCACAACCTTTGAACATATTGAATTCCGATTCATTTTGTTTCAAAGCCTATCTCAACTACATTAAGAACTGCATTCTTTGGGAGGTTTGCATCATTTAGTATCAGAGCACACTTCTGATCGGTTATCCCTATCTCTAATATCTCTATCTCTCCATTTCAATCTCAAAAATAAAAGTTAATGTAGTCAAGGTCTTTGGTCAGGTCTTCCCTTGTAATTTCAACCAATTTAATGCTGTAGGCTCCTTATTACACCTCCTAACAGTATAAATAGGGGCTTTCAGTAGTAAACTTCATCATTCAACTTTTTAAATAAAAACAACTTATTTTCTTAAGTTTGAGAGTGATTCTCTTCTTAATCTGGTTGTTGGTGTGTAATATCCTTCAGTCAACATTTAGTAGCCTTTGTGTGTGATATCTAAGCTACTATCTTAGGTAAATCAGTAGACTTTTCTACAGATACTGTGTGACCCTTCAATCCACAACCTTTGAACATATTGAATTTCGATACATTTTGTTGCAAAGCCTATCTCAACTGCATTCAGAACTGCATTCCTTGGGAGGTTTGCATCATTTGGTATCAGAGCACACTTCTGATCGGTTATCCCTATCTCTAATATATCTATCTCTCCATTTCCATGTCAAAAATAAAAGTTAATGTAGTCAAGGTCTTTGGTCAAGTCTTTTCTTGTAATTTTAACCAATTTAATGCTGTAGGCTCCTTATTACACCTCCTAAAAGTATAAATAGGGGCTTTCAGTTGTAAACTTCATCATTCAACTTTTAAATAAAAACAAATTATTTTCTTAAGATTGAGAGTGATTCTCTTTTTAATCTTATTGTGGGTGTGTAATATCCTTCAGACAACATTTAGTAGCCTTTGTGTGTGATATCTAAGCTACTATCTTAGGTAAATCAGTAGACTTTTCTACAGGTACTGTGTGACCCTTCAATCCACAACCTTTGAACATATTGAATTCCGATTCATTTTGTTGCAAAGCCTATCTCAACTGCATTCAGAACTGCATTCAGAACTGCATTCTTTGGGAGGTTTGCATCATTTGGTATCAGAGCACACTTCTGATCGGTTATCCCTATCTCTAATATCTCTATCTCTCCATTTCCATGTCAAAAATAAAAGTTAATGTAGTCAAGATCTTTGGTCAAGTTTTCCCTTGTAATTTTAACCAATTTAATGTTGTAGGCTCCTTATTTCACCTCCTAACAGTATAAATAGGGGCTTTCAGTTGTAAACTTCATCATTCAACTTTTTAAATAAAAACAACTTATTTTCTTAAGTTTGAGAGGGATTCTCTTCTTAATCTGATTGTTGGTGTGTAATATCCTTCAGTCAACATTTAGTAGCCTTTGTGTGTGATATCTAAGCTACTATCTTAGGTAAATCAGTAGACTTTTCTACAGGTACTGTGTGACCCTTCAATCCACAACCTTTGAACATATTGAATTTCGATTCATTTTGTTGCAAAGCCTATCTCAACTGCATTCAGAACTGTATTCCTTGGGAGGTTTGCATCATTTGGTATCAGAGCACACTTCTGATTGGTTATCCCTATCTCTAATATCTCTATCTCCCCATTTCCATGTCAAAAAGAAACGTTAATGTAGTCAAGGTCTTTGGTCAAGTATTCTCTTGTAATTTTAACCAATTGAATGCTGTAGGCTCCTTATTACACCTCCTAAAAGTATAAATAAGGGCTTTCAGTTGTAAACTTCATCATTCAACTTTTTCAATAAAAACAAATTATTTTCTTAAGTTTGAGAGTGATTCTCTTTTTAATGTGATTGTTGGTGTGTAATATCATTCAGTCAACATTTAGTAGCCTTTGTGTGTGATATCTAAGCTACTATCTTAGGTAAATCAGTAGACTTTTCTACAGGTTTTGTGTGACCCTTCAATCCACAACCTTTGAACATATTGAATTTTTATTCATATTTTTGCAAAGCCTATCTCAACTGCATTCAGAACTGCATTCCTTGGGAGGCTTGCATCATTTGGTATCAGAGCACACTTCTGATCGGTTATCCCTATCTCTAATATCTCTATCTCTCCATTTCCATGTCAAAAATAAAAGTTAATGTAGTCAAGGTCTTTGGTCAAGTCTTCCCTTGTACTTTTAACCAATTTAATGTTGTAGGCTCCTTATTACACCTCCTAACAGTATAAATAGGGGATTTCAGTTGTAAACTTCATCATTCAACTTTTTAAATATAAAAACTTATTTTCTTAAGTTTGAGAGTGATTCTCTTGTTAATCTGATTGTTCTTGTGTAATATCCTTAAGTCAACATTTAGTAGCCTTTGTGTGTGATATCTAAGCTACTATCTTAGGTAAATCAGTAGACTTTTCTACAGGTACTATGTGACCCTTCAATCCACAACCTTTGAACATATTGAATTTTTATTCATTTTGTTTCAAAGCCTATCTCAACTGCATTCAGAACTGCATTCCTTGGGAGGTTTGCATCATTTGGTATCAGAGCACACTTCTGATCGGTTATCCCTATCTCTAATATCTCTATCTCTCCATTTCCATGTCAAAAATAAAAGTTAATGTAGTCAAGGTCTTTGGTCAAGTCTTCCCTTGTAATTTTAACCAATTTAATGTTGTAGGCTCCTTATTACACCTCCTAACAGTATAAATAGGGGCTTTAAGTTGTAAACTTCATCATTCAACTTTTTAAATAAAAACAACTTATTTTCTTAAGTTTGAGAGTGATTCTCTTCTTAATCTGATTGTTGGTGTGTAATATCCTTCAGTCAACATTTAGTAGCCTTTGTGTGTGATATCTAAGCTACTATCTTAGGTAAATCAGTACACTTTTCTATAGGTACTGTGTGACCCTTCAATCCACAACCTTTGAACATATTGAATTTCAATTCATTTTATTGCAAAGCCTATCTCAACTGCATTCAGAACTGCATTCCTTGGGAGGTTTGCATCATTTGGTATCAGAGCACACTTCTGATCGGTTATCCCTATCTCTAATATCTCTATCTCTCCATTTCCATGTCAAAAATAAAAGTTAATGTAGTCAAGGTCTTTGGTCAAGTCTTCTCTTGTAGTATTAACCAATTTAATGCTATTGGCTCCTTATTACACCTCCTAAAAGTATAAATAAGGGCTTTCAGTTGTAAACTTCATCATTCAACTTTTTCAATAAAAACAAATTATTTTCTTAAGTTTGAGAGTGATTCTCTTTTTAATGTGATTGTTGGTGTGTAATATCATTCAGTCAACATTTAGTAGCCTTTGTGTGTGATCTCTAAGCTACTATCTTAGGTAAATCAGTAGACTTTTCTACAGGTTTTGTGTGACCCTTCAATCCACAACCTTTGAACATATTGAATTTTTATTCATATTTTTGCAAAGCCTATCTCAACTGCATTCAGAACTGCATTCCTTGGGAGGCTTGCATCATTTGGTATCAGAGCACACTTCTGATCGGTTATCCATATCTCTAATATCTCTATCTCTCCATTTCCATGTCAAAAATAAAAGTTAATGTAGTCAAGGTCTTTGGTCAAGTCTTCCCATGTAATTTTAACCAATTTAATGTTGTAGGCTCCTTATTACACCTCTTAACAGTATAAATAGGGACTTTCAGTTGTAAACTTCATCATTCAACTTTTTAAATAAAAACAACTTCTTTTCTTAAGTTTGAGAGTGATTCTCTTCTTAATCTGATTGTTGGTGTGTAATATCCTTCAGTCAACATTTAGTAGCCTTTGTGTGTGATATCTAAGCTACTATCTTAGGTAAATCAGTAGACTTTTCTACAGGTACTGTGTGACCCTTCAATCCACAACCTTTGAATATATTGAATTTTGATTCATTTTTTTGCAAAGCCTATCTCAACTGCATTCGGAACTGCATTCCTTGAGAGGTTTGCATCATTTGGTATCAGAGCACACTTCTGATCGGTTATCCCTATCTCTAATATCTCTATCTCTCCATTTCCAACTCAAAAATAAAAGTTAATGTAGTCAAGGTCTTTGGTCAAGTCCTCCCTTGTAATTTTAACCAATTTAATGTTGTAGGCTCCTTATTACACCTCGTAACAGTATAAATAGGGGCTTTCAGTTGTAAACTTCATCATTCAACTTTTTAAATATAAACAACTTAGTTTTTTAAGTTTGAGAGTGATTCTCTTCTTAATCTGATTGTTGATGTGTAATATCCTTCAGTCAACATTTAAAAGCCTTTGTGTGTGATATCTAAGCTACTATCTTAGGTAAACCAAGAGACTTTTCTACAGGTACTGTGTGACCCTTCAATCCACAACCTTTGAACATATTGAATTTTGATTCATTTTGTTGCAAAGCCTATCTCAACTGCATTCAGAACTACATTCCTTGGGAGGTTTGCATCATTTGGTATCAGAGCACTCTTCTGATCGGTTATCCCTATCTCTAATATCTCTATCTCTCCATTTCCATGTCAAAAATAAAAGTTAATGTAATCAAGGTCTTTGGTCAAGTCTTCCCTTGTAATTTTAACCAATTTAATGTTGTAGGCTCCTTATTACACCTCCTAACAGTATAAATAGGGGCTTTCAGTTGTAAACTTCATCATTCAGCTTTTTAAATAAAAACAACTTATTTTCTTAAGTTTGAGAATGATTCTCTTTTTAATCTGATTGTTGGTGTGTAATATCCTCCAATCAACATTTAGTAGCCTTTGTGTGTGATATCTAAGCTACTATCTTAGGTATATCAAAAGACTTTTCTACAGGTATTGTGTGACCCTTCAATCCACAACCTTTGACCATATTGAATTCCGATTCATTTTATTGCAAAGCCTATCTCAATTGCATTCAGAACTACATTCCTTGGGAGGTTTGCATCATTTGGTATCAGAGCACACTTTTGATCGGTTATCCCTATCTCTAATATCTCTATCTCTCGATTTCCATGTCAAAAATAAAAGTTAATGTAGTCAAGGTCTTTGGTCAAGTCTGCTCTTGTAATTTTAACCAATTTAATGCTGTAGACTCCTTATTACACCTCCTAAAAGTATAAATAGGGGCTTTCAGTTGTAAACTTCATCATTCAACTTTTTAAATAAAAACAAATTATTTTCTTAAGTTTGAGAGTGATTCTCTTTTTAATCTGATTGTTGGTGTGTAATATCCTTCAGTCAACATTTAGTAGCCTTTGTGTGTAATATCTAAGCTATTATCTTAGGTAAATCAGTAGACTTTTCTACAGGTACTGTGTGACCCTTCAATCCACAACCTTTGAACATATTGAATTTTGATTCATTTTGTTGCAAAGCCTATCTTAATTGCATTCAGAACTGCATTCCTTGGGAGGTTTTTCATCATTTGGTATCAGAGCACACTTCTAATCGGTTATCCCTATCTCTAATATCTCTATCTCTCCATTTCCATGTCAAAAATAAAAGTTAATGTAGTCAAGGTCTTTGGTCAAGTCTTCCCATGTAATTTTAACCAATTTAGTGTTGTAGGCTCCTTATTACACTTCCTAAAAGTATAAATAGGGGCTTTCAGTTGTAAACTTCATCATTCAACTTTTTAAATATAAACAACTTATTTTCTTAAGTTTGAGAGTTATTCTCTTCTTTATCTGATTGTTGATGTGTAATATCCTTCAGTCAACATTTAGTAGCCTTTGTGTGTGATATCTAAGCTACTATCTTAGGTAAATCAGTAGACTTTTCTACAGGTACTGTGTGACCCTTCAATCCACAACCTTTGAACATATTGAATTTCAATTCATTTTATTGCAAAGCCTATCTCAACTGCATTCAGAACTGCATTCCTTGGGAGGTTTGCATCATTTGGTATCAGAGCACACTTCTGATCGGTTATCCCTATCTCTAATATCTCTATCTCTCCATTTCCATGTCAAAAATAAAATTTAATGTAGTCAAGGTCTTTGGTCAAGTCTTCTCTTATAATTTTAACCAATTTAATGTTGTAGGCTCCTTATTACACTTCCTAAAAGTATAAATAGGGGCTTTCAGTTGTAAACTTCATCATTCAACTTTTTAAATAAAAACAACTTATTTTCTTAAGCTTGAGAGTGATTCTCTTTTTAATCTGATTGTTAGTGTGTAATATCCTTCAGTCAACATTTAGTAGCCTTTGTGTGTGATATCTAAGCTACTATCTTAGGTAAATGAGTAGACTTTTCTACAGGTATTGTGTGACCCTTCAATCCACAACCTTTGAACATATTGAATTTCGATTCATTTTGTTGCAAATCCTATCTCAACTGCATTCAGAACTGCATTCCTTGGGAGGTTTGCATCATTTTGTATCAGAGCACACTTCTGATCGGTTATCCCTATCTCTAATATGTCTATCTCTCCATTTCCATCTGCTTAGATTGCATCAGCTTGTGTATCGATTTGCATCAGTTGATTAATCAAAAAAACCTATTCAGAATCGACCCCAACCCATTGCATTTTCATATTAAAAAATAACACACTCGCAACTCTTCATCTTCCATCGAAATGTTTTTTTCAGAACATGTACTTTTAACACAATTGTTAAGTGTATTTGTAGCTATGTCAGGAGGAAATCATACTTCAGAAACACCAAACTTGTTAATGGAGTCTCTAGTAGCAGAAATGAAGAAAGCATTACAAATAGAGCTCGGAGCCCATCACTTGCAGCTTGATGATGTTAAGAACAATAGTAACCCAGAAGGAGGACCAAGGAGAACGAGGAACCCCTTTAGACATAGCCAAAACGAAGAAACAGAAGCCTACTATAGTCGTGGCAGTGAAGGTAGTAGAAGAACCCAAACGAGGCCTAGGCATGTAAGAGAAGAAAGGGGTAAGCCTAATGACACCTTAGGAGATCTTAAACTTAAGATACCATCATTATATGGCAAAATGATCCAGACACTTACCTGAAATGGGAGAAGAAGATCGAGCTGGTGTTTGATTGTCAACACTATTAGTAGCTCAACAAGGTCCGCATAGCTGCTACTGAGTTTTATAAGTATGCACTCAGCTGGTGGGATCAATTGTTGACTTCCAGAAGACGTAATGGTGAGTATCCAGTAGAAATATGGGCTGAGATGAAAGTCATAATGAGTAAAAGGTTTGTGCCTAGCCATTACCACCGTAAACTTCACCAAAATCTAAGAAAACTCAATCAAGGAAGCCGAAGTGTTGAGGACTATTACCAGGATTAGAAAACCCTCATGATCAGGGCAGACATTTCAGAAGATAGAGAGGCTACCATGGCAAGATTTTTTTGAGGACTTAACCGTGACATTCAAAATAGAATAGAGCTGGAACATTATGTGGAGCTAGAGGAAATGTTGCACCTAGATATACTAGTGGAACAACAACTAAAATAAAAAGTTATACTAGGCCAAGCTATAGAGAAGCTAACAATAAGCCTAGCTACCAAAGAGAAGGAAAGCAGATTGCTAAAGTTGATTCTAAACCTTCAACAACAACTCAATATGTCAAGGGCAAATCTGAAGCTACTACATCTACTAGAACAAGAGATGTGAAGTGTTTCAAATGCCATGGAAGAGGGGACTATGCGAAT
>CM032164.1:167969-198757 GCA_018901935.1 Pugionium cornutum
ACCTCACCTCCACGGAATATCATCTTCACAAAAACGAGATATTCCATTCATAGCACCAAAAGTGTCTATGTGAACCCACTCTTCTCCCACTACATTTGCAGGATGGCCTGAGAAATATGGAAGGCACCAGGTAAATTAATCAAGTTGTAGGCATATTATCAACCAGATGTAGATAGACACCACAAAACAAAGATGGGTACGTATATTAAAATGGCATGTGAGAGAAACAAACACTAACTAGCATATTTTCTTGTTTGATACCCAAGCTGCAGCAATAACCCGAAACCCAGAAAAAAATAAGTCACTCACTTATCTGATGCAAACGCTTCAGAGCATAGCCGCTAGGATAATTGTAGTAAGATGCCATGCATGTTACAACTGTGCACCCTGCACTATAGGACCAGGTTAAGTAGAATAGCCAAGCTCTTTCCCTCTCTTGCATACCAAAGATAATTGCATAGTGCCTACTATTTCTACCTGATTGCAAATAATGCTAGCATAACCACGTTAACCAGTTTCCAAATAGTTTTCTTCCTGTTATTGTAGCTGTACAAGAAACCAGATTATATTTAAGAGACTGGATAAAAGACTGTTCTAGCTATGACTGAAAGCTTAAATAGCTAATATCTGATAGAACTCATACATTCTGCTAGCAGCAACTGCAGCAGATAAGTTGAGCATTGGCACTGCACTAATAATAAAGCGAAGTTCCTGCATATATCAAGATACATAGGTGAGCCTATGAATGGTTACGAAATTTTTAAGGCTACTGAGATAACTAATCCATCTGAATACCTTGTGTGGAAGTTTAGAGTAGAGTATAATAAAGGATAAAACGGGAAGAAAAAGGAATGGAACCCTCCTGTCAAGTAAGGTACCAAGCTGCATAACCCAAAAAGAAAACAAATGAGAAAATTATAGAGATGCAATCAGATATTTAACTCGAAAGGAATCAGAAAATACTACAGATGTTAGGAGGTTGGTATTTACCAGGGAAAGAGGATAAGCTACAAGTAAAGACCGTGGGAGTGCTGAGGTGAAGTACCAATGTATCGAATGTGTCTGGTATAGAAACTAATTTTCAAGGAACAACATATAATTTCATAAAAAATGCAAGCACCACAAAAATTAGCAAAATAAACTTTGCATTGGCAAATAGCAATTACACTAATGTATGGAAATCCAAATGGTTATCACTGTAAATAAGGCAATCCTCTAGGCAAGCAGTGGAACAGATGCTACAAGGTTATCTATCATACAAAAAAATAAATTGAGGAACCGAATTTTGAAGGATACACCCCAGTTAGAACTCCGGTTCAGAATGGAGTTAAACCAGAAAACTTCAAATTCTGGCCACACGAACTTCTTCCACATGATAGAGTCAACGGAAATGGTAAGACCTGTGACAAGGAATATTCCATGAACACAAAGGGCCAGACTCGGGAATTAGTGACTGAAGGGAGAAAGCAAATAGATTACAGACTGAGAGGAATTTAACAAACCTAAAGCCACCACAGCTGTTCCAGCACAATATTTAAATGCTTTCCAGAAGGAGATGGATTTGGTCTGAAACGTAAAGCACCCGCATCAGAAGGAAATTAACAGAGTACACAGCCAGTTACACATATACAGATGTTTAGAAACCAAAATATTCATCATCAGCTCACCAATAATAATTCAATACCGATAGGCCCAAGCAGTAACATCACATCGCATCTGAAGATAACAGTGGCAAAAATCTGATTATCAGATGAAGAACATGTCAGTCAATCCATAATTCCGGATACTGCCATGATTGATATTATAATCGGGAAAATATGGTACCACAAAATCCATACATACCAGGAAGCTCAAAGCTGAATAAAAGCTTCCCTTTAACCAATTTCCATATGCCAGATTAACTGCACAATCCAGATTTCACAATATTGGTAGTGAATGCGACACTTATGCTAAATGGGCCAATGTCAAGATTGCTAGGACATCTGAAGGACCATTACTAGTGGATGAATAGAAGCAATCACCTAATCCCAGAGCTAGAATATTAGGTAGAGGACGAGTGCAGTAGAAAAGCAAATGAAACTGAAGACTGGTGAGAAGTACAAAGAAGGATTCCACTTGATGTCCAAAATTGTTTCTTATCTGTAAAAGCGGTAGCTTTCACTCAGTGTATACGAGAAAAACAACTATCAAGATGCATGCGAGATACCCAAAATCAAATGACATGCGACAGACAAAGAATCAGATAGAGAAGTGTAGCACGAAAACTAGTGAAACTTACTAGCAAATAAAATATATACCTGAATCCGGAGAAATCTGAGAGTGGATAATATGATGCAGCCCAACACCAAACGAGCTGTAAGTCAATTAAGAAACTATATGTGAATTGGTTTTGTCCATGTTTAGGAATAAAAGATAGTGGTTAGCGATTAGGTTATGGAAATGTAAGAAAAAACAGAAAAGAAACCTGCAACAAGACTATAAATCTTGGGGAAGCCAAGCCAGCTGATAGTTGATACAAAGGGTGATGCACAAATAGAGATTATGAAGGCTCCTGCAAGAACCAATCAGAGTTGAATTTCATATTATCAGAAAGAATCAGTAAATCATCTAGTAGAGCGACATAAATTATGATCAATTTCTAGAAACTGAACAGCCCTTACCAATAAAAGTTCGAGGGACGACACCAGGGAACTCAAAATGATCATACTGATAGAATAAAACAAGAAGTTGGTAATAAATTTGCAATTCAAACATGCCGTAAGCTTGAGAAAAGCCAAAAAGAGGTCACTCACAGAGTCCAAGTGATGGCGATGGTAAAGAATGTCGTGCATTGACTGGTCAAATGTGCAAGTTCGGACGAGAGATCGCTCAATAAAAGGGACAAAAAGGCGAGACTCTAGATAGTTACAATTGTAAAGGAGTACCTGTACGTTGAAGCTCTCTTCCACCTTAGTATATGGTGCCATGACAACATAAATTGCAGCTATAGATCCCAGAATCAAATCATATCCTGCTCCCACAAAAACAAATCAATCAAAAGCTTCACAAAAAAAGAAGAAGAAAGAAACGAGCATGGACAACTACCACAGGATTGAAGAAACTTGGTCATTTTCGAATCCGTCGGCATCGTCTATTGGAAATCCTTGCCGGTATCGCGAAATCGATATGAGAGTACCGACTAAGGACGACTGCGATGGAACCATCAAATTCAATTAATGGGCTTGAATATTTATGTTAGCTAATATAAGCCCAATAAATCCCTCAGAGTTGATCATATATCGTATAACTTATATATTTACCCTGCAGAAACTAATTTCTCTCTTGAGTTACTTGTACAATAGAAATTAGTGTGATATCTAATTAGGTTTCGAAATTTTAAACACATAGAACAATATGTTTTCAATTTTTCACAACGGAAAATATATTCTCAACTTCTCCAACATATATATATATATATATATATAAATCGTGACACTAGTTTTAAAAATATTTGATGTTATACAATACTTCTAATAAAGAAATATATCGTCAGCCCATAACTTTTTAATATACCTAGTTCATAATTTAGAACATCCTAAATATTTTAATTTTATAGATTTTTTCATTCTACAATTAAAGATTAATGACTATAAAATTCATTTACTAATTAATTTCAGAATATAAATATTTAGAATTAAAATATTCATAGAATTTGATAATATTGAATTAAATATATGGAATTTGTTAAAGAGTTCGTATTGGATATAACGAATTTGGATTAAGACTTTTAATAAGATATACTTAATTTTGAAGTTCGAAACTTACACTGAATTTTTGAAATTCATAACTTTTTCAAGTGTTTCACATACTATCTCTTGAGACTATACATTTACAACTCTTTTTGTTGACTTCTGTATTACCAACCTCAGTTATTTTATTTTTTCAAAATAAATGAAAGAGATGATGTGTTTCAATGACGGGTAAGGCGGTCAAGCTTCGTGCACCTGTCTGGTCTGATCGTTTAGTCGCTCTTTATAATAGACTGGAATGTAAATAGAAACTTGGGAAACCTTTATTCTTTGCTTACAAAAAAATAACCAAAGAAAATTTAAAAACGTGTAAGCATTATGACTTTTTAATATCAAAATTATCCACCATTTTATTTTTCGGGTTCGCATCTTATCTTATATTTTTTTTAAAACTTTAATAAAATAAATTATTATTATGTATCTGAAAATATATATATATATAGATTAACTAACAAAAATTAGTTTTCAGAAAAGTGATGTATTTATGTTTTATCATATTTAAATTTTATGTTAAATATTTTAATATTTAAATATTTACAGGTTATCTAGAAGTTTTATTTGTAGATTTTTGAATTTAATGGAATAGATCAACAGATATTTATTAAAAAAAATCTGAAAATAAATCTAAATTATTAAAATTCATATTAAACCATTAAATCATGTTCGATTTAACTACCCAATCTAATCTTAAATATTTGATTTCATTATATACATTAAATACTAACGTTTTTCATAGATTAAATCATATTAAACCAAGATTTATCTGAAATTAGAAAATTGATTTAAGAGATAAAATGCATTTAATAGATAAAAGACATGATGAGTGATGACAAAATAAAAAGGTAAATCCATAGATATCCAGTAAGTCTGGGACAAACCTAAACAATTTTTTAATACAAATTCAAAACACCATAATTATTTCCTCTTCTTACGGACCTTGTTACATTTGTTGACTTTCATTTCAGCTGCATTGGTTGACGATGACTGATTTTCGCATCTTGAGGTTCATTTTGTTGTATTGTCTTGATTTGCTTCTCAAGCTCACTTATCTTCGTATCTATTCCCCTCAACTTTTGTGTTCAATATATAAAAACCATCATAGATGGTTATATGAAGCTTCTCAAAGCATGAGCCAAAGTAAAAAATGCGTACGAAACATAAAATGTTAACAAACTTGATATCCAAATATCTATGTTGCCCTCTCTGTACTTTCTTGGAGTTCAAAAAGTTTGTCCTTGCTCTAGATCCTTTCCACTTTAACATTATAGAACCATCTAAAACACGTTCTGCGTAAGCTTTAACTTCTTTGGCAATCAAAGGAACAGCGTACTTGTGCGAAACCGTTGACGATATAAGATGGGTTAGACAAATCATCTTTTGTTTCACGGATTGAATTATCAAGAAGTTTAAAGCCAAAATAGGCTCTGCTCCTGGTTCAAGAAAATTTTTCGGAAAGATAAAAGGACCTTCATTACTAGTAGACATCTTCTTCACCAAACTGCTTTTTTTTAAAAACAACTTCAATAGTTTCAATAGTACCACACTTCAAGAAAAATAAGGTCTAACATTGGTCAAATTACCTTAGTAAAGTGGACAGACGATATTAGCGAGGCAATGAGAACTCAACTGGCTTTTTTGTGACTATGCTTCGATTTTGTCAATTTAGCTTTCTGATGTTTGAAACGAAATGGGAGAGATCTGTGACCCCACTACTGTTGCATATATAAAAGCCTTTTTCTTCTTTGGCCTTTGTTTCTCGGTAACTCCTAATAATGGATGATATTACATGTGTGGGGGCATCTGTCCTGTTACTCATCGAACTTTGACGTTTTTTATTGTCTCGAATCTGCTTAGTTCTGTCATAATTCTTGACTACGAGACTAAAATGTAGCTCTATAGGCTCTATGTATATTTGTATGACTTATTTTTGTCTTGGTAGATAGTAAAAGAAGACGATGACAATTGGCCTGCACCTGACCATATTGACAGGCAAGAGCTTGAGATCGTGGTGGGTAATGACCATTTCTCCTTTCACTACATCTAAGATTGGATCTCTTGTTGACGTCCAGAGCAGTAATGATCCTGAAGGACTTCGCATCTTCTACTATCTTGTTCAGATCACCTCTCATGCAAACCCTTGCCGTACCATGAATATATAGGATAAATAGTATTCATTTTCACAATTTTATGCTCGCTTCAGAAAGGTTCTGCATTTAGGACTCTGCCTCTTTGCACTGATTCACAATCTCAAAACTTAACAAATCGGATGTGGCTGGTAACACTAGCACCGATCGTTTAGTTTTGACGGTCGTTTGTAGGGCAGGCATATTCTGATGCTGTTCTCTATAAGCTGATAATGGTTAGGTAGTTACAAATGCACGCTCCTCCATGTGAAATATTTCCTGCTTGCTTTCAAACTCGAACATTTTTGTTAACATATTTCTGTATTTATTTTGTGCTAACATGTTTTTTTTGAAACATTCATGCTTGCAGAACTTGAAATGTCTTGTTTTTCCGCTCATTTCGCTGCATTTCAAAATCAAACCTATTTAGAGAAGAAGCCAGTGACATGTGAAGAGTACATGGATTTGTTGGGAACTTGAGGAAGTGGCCGAATTTTGGCTGTTTTTATTTCTCTGGCTCATTGTTGAGTCGTGCTAGTTTCTTGTGTTAATACTCCTGAGTTTCGTTAGTATGCTGTTTTTGCATCGAATCATATGTGAGAGTTGCGATTGGAATTGACACTTTTAAGCAGTGGGCTTTGACCAGATGCAGTTGAATGATTGGCAAGGAAGAAGCCGGCAAAGGGAAATAAGAAAGCGCATATGGGATGGACTTGTGTGGTCCATTTTCATTGGATTTGGTTGAAAGTGGACCCCGCTCCACGTTTGTGAAAGTTATCTTTTATGAAACCACACCTAGTCAAACCATTTACAGTAGGCTCAAGCAAGCAAAGATTCTGCTCATGAGCGTAGTAGTATAAGCCTAAGCCTGCGTGACTGTTAGACCGACTGGTCGAGTAGTAGTATAAGCCTAAGCCTGCGTGACTGTTAGACCGACTGGTCGAGTAGTAGTATAAGCCTAAGCCTGCGTGACTGTTAGACCGACTGGTCGAACAGTATTACAATATATTTAGAAAATATTATATAGATTCTAATATAATTAACTATATATTAGAATATATTTAAAAAATATTTTATACATTATAATATAATTAAATATATATTCTATAACAGTGTATAGAATATTTATACACTATTTATACATGTGAAAGCTAACTAGATAAACATAAACATAAACAATATAAAATATTCTAATTTATAGAATATTTATTAAGTATATTATAATATATACTTAAGTATATTATAATGTATATAATATTTGCTAAGTATATTCTAATAAACAGAGACGAAATCCGGGTCGTATTTAGCTATTCATGTTAGGAATCTGTACCAAATTGATACATTCGACCCATTAATGGCTCATAATCTGTATTCTTACCAAAAACCGTTCACTCTCCTTATTCTTTATATCATTATTTATACAATTACATAAATAACACATACGGTCAGAAAATCGGTCGTTTCATACCCAAAGTTTACTCGGATATTCATTTTAGACCAAATTGTTGGAGTAGTGCAAAATCATACATGAAACTAAGTAAAATTCAAATTTCATATCCAAAGAATTACTATTGTGCAAATTTAAACATGAGCCGTAACGGAGTTAGGTTTTCGTTAACGTATGCTGATGTGGCTATCACGTAATGCCGACGTGGCGGGAGAAGTGAGACATTGCATGTTAATCTCAAAAATACGTCGTTTTGAGAAATATTAAACGACATCGTCTTGAGAAGTATCAAAACGTCGTTTTGATATTAAATCGGTTTAAAAAATATAGAAAAGATGTCGTTTTGATACTTCTCAAAATGACGTCGTTTTGAGAACTCGTTTAACACTTCCATTTTCCATCAACTTTTAATGTAAGAATACAATAAATTATTTAAACTTTCTCTGAACATTTTTGCCTTTTGTTATGCGTTCTTTCTCGGAGCTCTCAAAGATTTCAATTTTTTGTCTTATTGCTCTCTCTCTTTTTTTTTGGTGAAAGGAGAAAAAGTGAAAGTAGATGGAAAATAGAAGTGTTAAACGAATCTTCAAAATGACGTCGTTTGGAGAAGTATCAAAACGACGTCGTTTTCTATTTTTTTTAAACCGATTTAATATCATAACGACGTCGTTTTGATACTTCTCAAAACGACGTTGTTTTAATATTTTTCAAAACGATATCGTTTTAATACTTTTCAAAACGACGTCATTTTAATACTTCTAAAAACGACGTCGTTTTGAGATTGACTTGCGATGTCCCACTTCTCCCGCCACGTCGACATTACGTGACAGCTACATCAGCATCCGTTAACGGAAATTTAACCCCGTTATGGCTCATGTATAAATTTGTACAATAGTAGATATTTGGATATGGAATTTGAATTTTACTTAATTTCAGGTATGATTTTGCATTGCTCCAACAATTGAGTCTAAATCGAACATCCGAATAAACTTTGGGTATGAAACGACCGATTTTTCTCGTTTTAATACTTCTCAAAACGACGTCGTTTTAAGATTGACCTACGATGTCCCACTTCTCCCGCCACGTCAGCATTACGTGGCAGCCACATCAGCACCCGTTAACGGAAATCTAACCTCGTTATGACTCATGTATAAATTTGCACAATAATAGTTATTTAGGTATGTAATTTGAATTTTACTTAATTTCAGATATAAGTTTGCACTGCTTCAACAATTGGGTATAAATCGAACATTTCAGTAAATTTTGGGTATAAATCTCCTTAGTCTCTATATCATTATTTATACAATTACATAAATAACGCATACAATCTTATATATTCATGAAATGCCAGTAAAACTTCATTTAAAAGAATTATTTAAATCAAGTTGTTAAAGATTAAAAAACAAAAAATAATAGGTTTCCATACTCTTGTAGGGGTGGTGGATTCGTATTGCTGGAGAATTTGCTGTGTTATGCAAGAAATTTCCAAGACAGATATTGGTTTTAAGGAAAGATAGACATGTATGTGGAGGCTCCCTACTTTCTTGGCTTTTGAAAATACAGAATTCATTTCAGGAAATTGAGAGAAAGCAAGTAGGTTATAGATAGTGCCCATTCGCTGTTGCTAGAGTAAATATTATCTTCATGGTCGTTCCAGATGCTTGACCTTGAACCGGGTTGTGGTAGAGATTAGTGTGAAGCACGACTAGCCGTGTTAATTTTGATGGTTTATTGGGCGGAAAACGAGTCTGCATTTGATCATTTATATTGCATTGCGTTCAGGCTAGTTAATGGCTCACAAATGGACTTTAACGTACGCTTCATTCTCCGTTGAAATCGACAAGGAATCCATTGGAGAGAGGATTCTGATGGATGATGTGACCAGACTCCAAAAGTTACCTTTTTTTAGTTATGTGCTTCTCACTTGCTACTTATTTGCGTATATTAAAATGGAATTGCAACATTGTGAAATGAGAAGATTTATATTGAGCTTAACATATAGATCGATAGAATGGGATGATAAAAGCAAGAAAGCAAGCAATGTTTGGGGGAAAAAGAGGCAACAGTCTGGGGAAGAAAAAGGATCTAAGAAGACTCGTAGATCCAAGGATGTAGGCTGGTCTGCCAGTTGACCGGTCCATCTGGGAACCACAATGCAATCTCCTTGTTAGCACTCTCCACAGAATCACTTCCATGGATCACGTTCCTGCCAATGTCGATTGCAAAGTCCCCACGGATAGTTCCAGGCTCAGAGGCTGCTGGGTTTGTGGCTCCAATGATCTTTCGTCCTGTTACCACAACATTCTTCCCTTCCCAGATCATTGCAACAACAGGGCCAGAGACTATGTAATCAACGAGACCACTGAAGAAGGACTTGGCTGACAAGTCCTGGTAGTGCTTCTCAGCAAATGAGCGGTCAACAGAGATCAGCTTCAGACCTGTTGAACCAATTACACTAGCATTCATTTCACATATCTCACTGAAACAAAGCAACTACTTATGGTTTCAGTATCATTACCCTTCAAAGTGAAACCCTTCTTCTCAAACCTGCAGATGATTTCACCGATCTAAAAAATACATACACCAAACAACAATGTATATGTATTAAAACGAAGGAAATGAAAGCGTAAGCCGAAACGGAAATGAAAGCGTAAGCGGAAACGGAAATGAAAACGTACGAGTCCCCGCTGGACGCCGTCGGGCTTGATCATGATGAAAGTCTGCTCCATACTTTTTTTCTTTTTAGATGTGTGTGGATCGTATGAGGCGGAAGAGTGGTTTATATACTTTCAACCAATTTGCAACCCTAGGAATCGCTCCATCTTTGGACCGGTATTGGGCCTCTACCCAATATGGCCTTCCGTTACAAGGCCCGAGTGCTAGAGGATCTCTCTGCTTTGTATCGCCGGTTGCTAGATCCCCCATATTCTCCGTCTCACCATCGAAACCATGAATCCCGAGTAGTAAGTTTCTTTCGACACAGACTGCAGTTATTTGTTCGATATTATCTCTGCTTTCGTCTACTCTTAGCTTTTTTTTTTCTTTCTATATATCTCTACGATTCCACGATTACTGTGGTTGATACTTTTCGCTACACCTAGAATTTTCCAGGCCTCCGAGTTCTTTCTATTTATCCGTGTTTGGTCTGGTTGAATTTGTCTCTCTTGTTTTTCCATTGTCTGATCTCGATTACTTCCTCTCTTGTGCAAACACCGTAACCGTTTTCGTATTTGCAGCGACTATCTTTTCAAGCTCCTGCTTATCGGGGATTCTGGTGTGGGAAAGTCTTGTCTACTTTTGAGATTTTCCGTAAGTTTGGATCCTAGCAGTAACTCGCTAGCTTTCATGATTTGTTTGATTGTTCTCTACATTTTTTTAATACCGCACGCTTTCATTTACGTGCTGATATCTGACCGGCGACCACTTTTACCTCGTGGGTGCAGGATGATTCTTATGTAGAAAGTTACATAAGCACTATTGGAGTTGATTTTGTAAGTTGCTTACATTATTTTTTTGTTGTGATTGGTGCCAGACGCTTTGATCTGAACTTCTATATTTTCATTCAGAAAATTCGGACTGTGGAGCAAGATGGCAAGACGATTAAGCTCCAAATTGTATGTAACAACTCTATTCTCCTCTTTCTATAGTGTATTTTTTTAATGCGAAACTGTATTAACAAGCCGATCTGAGGAACAACCGGAGATTAGATCTCATAGAGTTCAATTCCCACTCCTTGTTCGGAATGAACTGCTGGGGTGGGCTTCGGCCTTTGTTTACTTCCACATATGATTCCCTTATTTCCTCATGTCTCACCGTCTTCATCTCATATGATAGTGAGCAGTTCAACTAAGATTGCTTTTATTTATCGCCCTAGCTTTTCTTGCTTCTCGTTGAATTACTCTCAATGGTGACCATATACTTTTCCCTCTTTGCTATCTTTCAGTGGGACACTGCTGGTCAAGAGCGGTTCAGGACAATTACTAGCAGTTACTACCGTGGGGCACATGGAATCATTGTTAAGTTACTTATGTTCTCTCTGTTGGTTTATTACGTTGACCTTTAGCAATTGTACTAACTTATTCTGGGGTGGCTTCTGCCTGGTAGATTGTCTACGACGTCACAGATCAAGAAAGCTTCAACAACGTGAAGCAATGGTTGAGTGAAATTGATCGTTATGCGAGTGACAATGTGAACAAACTCCTGGTTGGAAACAAGTGTGATCTTGCTGAAAACAGAGCGGTTCCATATGAAACGGCCAAGGTAAATGTACTTACACCCATTCTCTCTTTACTGAATCTCCTTCTCTAGTCATGTGGTCACCGAATTGTAAGGCTGATTGCTTTCCTGATGGAGCGTAACGTTCGTAGGTTTTTGCCGATGAAATTGGAGTTCCTTTCATGGAGACTAGTGCAAAAGATGCTACAAACGTGGAACAGGCTTTCCTGGCAATGTCGGCATCCATCAAAGAGAGGTAGTTACTCTATATCATTTTTATTAATGGCAGCTAATGCTCATTAAAATTCATCAGACCTGATGGAACTTTTGTAAAGCCATCATCTCATTTTTGTTTATATATATATATATCAAAAAGTCTCTTTGGGAGTTTGTTTTTGTTCAGAGCTATTTAGCTGCAAAATTTCCCCAGTATAAAATAAGATGGATAGACGGCAATAGCGAAATCCAGCAAGTGATACTTTCTCAGTAACTATGGTGCTAGAAGCTATAAGGGAAAAGGAAATAAATGAAACGGACAATGTTGGACCTTGCAGTGTTGAAGCTAAAGTAGAAGAGCTTTGTTGCCGATCAATGTACAGGAGAGGTTTGTGATATATGAAAGAAATTAATATGTGGTTTGGATGCAGAATGGCAAGCCAGCCGGCTGGGAACAATGCAAGACCGCCGGCGGTGCAGATCAGAGGACAGCCTGTTGCCCAGAAGAATGGCTGTTGCTCAACCTGATTGAATTGACCTGCGTAGCAATATCCTTTCCAGTCTTAAGCCATATGTACCATTATCTAGAAAAAGTTTCTTCTTTTTAGTACTAGGCCCAGTTCACTTTTGCCTGGTGGGTTATGATACTCTTTGCCTGGTGGGTTATGATACTCTTTACGTTTCTTTTCTTTCTTGGCACTACTCTCGCCAACATTATGGTTTTTCATTGCTGCCTTTAGAGGTTTTCAAACGTCAGACGTTTTGTGCCTTTTTCATTGTACGACTCAATTCAAAACCCCGCTATTTCCGATAATAACATATACAAAATTACTTTACATAACAATAAACGAAAATTCAAATTCGCTATTTCCGTGCAGAGAGAATTGGGAGAAAGATTTTGAGCGAACTTGAGTCTTGGTGCAAGTTTAAGTTCAAACATGTGAATGGAAAACAAAAGAGGATGCATTTCTCGGACTTGACTTTGAGCACCTAAAGCAGGAGGCATGGTCAGAAAATCAGAAAGGTCATCCTTGTTTCAGAAGCGGCTAACTTGGTAGAAGCAGTGGCCATCTTTTGTACATCAAGCCATGGAGATTAGGATTTATTTAGTTCCTTTTTGGACTGGAAGTTGGAGGTGCAATGTTAAAATTTCTGCAGAATAACAATATATCTTAGATTTTGTTTTTAATGATTTACTAATGAAGTTTTATTGGAGTTCATCTCAAATTACTTATATACAAAGATTTGCAAGAGTCATTAAATTTTGAAAAATACTGGATTTTAATAAAATATTTGAATTTATTTCTTGGATAACACTATATTAGATTTAGAGTGAAAAAAATATTTATAAATTATTTATTTAATAAACATAAATTAGATAAAATCTATACAAATAAATTTAAATTTTCTATATTTTGAAAATATAATATTATTAAATAGATAAAAAAATTATAGATATGATAAATTTTTAATTATTTTAAAATTTTGTTTTATTTTTTGTTCGAATAATTTTAAAATTCTTAATATTTTATTTTATATTATGTTTGTATTTTATGTTAAAATATTAAAAATTTATCTATACTATATTAGTAAATATTTATTTAATATTGTTTTTGTAAATATTTAATAAATTATGTTTTATATAATATTTGATTTATGATAATGGACTATACTTTGTAGACGTTTATCAAATATTTACAAATATAAGATCTAATAACACTGAAAATTAAAACATATATTATAAAATCATTAGCTGAATTGATTAGATTTGCATTCTAAAAAATTGTGCCGTATATAAAAAATCATTTTGGAGTTTAGGGATAAAAATGGGTACAATTATTTTTAATCCCTTTGAAAGTCCTAGAAGATTTAGACACGTCACATCATTCTTCTCTAGATATAAAACGAGCAGAAGAGAAAGATTGTGAAGGCGTGTCTTGGCGGATTGTGGTGCGGTAAACCCTAAATCGATTTCTTCGTAATTGCCTGAAGTCCACCGATGCTTGCTACAACCATTGATTGCTTATTAAAGTTTCGTTTTCTGGTTTCTCGTAGTGCGTGTATTCTCTTGCGTCGAGTGGTCGGTCTTATAAGATGGATATCGAGCAGAAGCAGGCGGAGATAATTGATCAGCTCGTTAACCAAGCTTCTACCTGCAGAGGCGAGGATCTGAAGCCTATCATAATCGAAGCTACATCGAATCCTTCTCTATTCGCCTTCTCCGAGATTTTGGCTCTCCCCAATGTTGCCGAGGTCTCTCCGAAACTCCCCCAAGTGTTTGTTTCTTACGCAGCTCTATTATTTATTTGTTAGTAATATTAATGCTTTCGATTTTGGGACCTAACTAGACGATCTAGGGTTTTGACATAATGACATGCCTGTCCTGGTTGCCTTTCGAACTTTCTCAAGCGCGCATCATATATAATAGGAGTGTGTGTTTGTTGGCTTGTCATTTTAACTAGATTGGTGGTGTTGCTTCCTTGTTTGCTAAACTTATGTTGTGCAGATATCAGTTTTAGTGATCATACTTATTAGGTTTTTCCTTAAGCTGTTATCAATGCTTTGCAGCTTGAAGGAACTACAAATTCTGTGTACCTGGATGTACTTCGGTTGTTTGCCCATGGCACGTGGGCTGACTACAAATGTAGGATGGAACCTCAACTATTTCTATTCGTTTATACACTGTCACATTTTCTAATATTATTTTATCAACAAAAGGGTTTCCTATTCGTCTTCTAAATCGACTTCATTGAAACTCTAGGCAACGCTAGCGGCATTCCTCAGTTGGCTCCTGAACAAATTCTGAAACTAAAGCAGCTCACTGTGCTTACCCTTGCTGAGTCAAACAAGGTATACTGACACTGCACCTGATCTTCTATGTTATTTATCTATTCGTTTTTTTTCTTATTTCTAGGACGCCCCATCTCCCATCTCGGGCTTACGTAGTGTGTTTCCTTATCATTTCCTCATGTATCTCATTCTTCTGATTACTTTTTTAACAGGTATTGCCCTATGATACGCTGATGGTCGAGTTAGATGTCACCAATGTCCGTGAACTTGAGGACTTTCTTATCAATGAATGCATGTATGCTGTGAGTACTCTTAGCAGTTTGCTTCCCTATTTCTATCTGAGTAATCTGTATTTTTGTTTTTCAGCAAATTGCACAGACAGCTAACTGTGACAATGCAGAAAGGTGTAGAACCATGGTGCTGATTTTTTTAAAACATTTCAGGGTATAGTTAGAGGAAAACTTGATCAGTTGAAAAGATGTTTTGAGGTGTGTTTTGTGTCTCATTTTTCTACATATCCATAATGCTTTTTGTTTAAACTCACAATCGCCTCAATAAGTGTCATATATCTTGCAAACATGTAGGTTCCGTATGCAGCTGGTAGGGACCTAAGGCCAGGACAACTAGAGAGTATGTTACACACATTGTCAAACTGGTAGTTTTCTTCTTCCCTTGGTTCCCAGGAATTTTTGCGCTGTATTTCTTATTAAAAGACCTTGTATGTGCTGTTAGAATGTGTGACTAATCATTTACCTCCATGGCCTACTCTCGAGATGTATGTGAAATGTCCTTTTTCATGAAAGAGTGTTATTTTAATATGTTGGTGCAAATTGATGTGTAGGTTGAACACGTCAGAAAATCTGCTCGTTTCAATTCAAGACAAGATAAAATGGGCGGACAATATGAGTGAGATGGACAAAAAACATCGTAAGGAAGTAGAAGAAGGGGTGGAAGACGTGAAGAAGTCTTTATCCATGAAGGTCAGTGATACATATGATGGACATGGAGGCCTAAGGGCTTCACTATTCCCTACTAAGTATATTATGTAAGTAACTATGGTTTACATTCGTGGTTACTTTTATGTAACCATGGGTAAAGAATGCAGTAATCTTGGGGTTCATCATTCATGAGTAGTTTAGGTTTATGTAAGAGGGAGGGGGGAGACTCCATGAAGAAATATTTTAAGGCCTTTGAGCTTTGCAATTCCAGTAGTATTATATTTTAAAAAGTTATGTTTCTAAATATTTAGTGAATCAGTCAGTCGACTTTGACAAAAAATCCTGTATGTTGGATGTAAACATTTGTTATGAAGTTATATGAGGAAACAAAAAAACAGTCAGACACATCTGCTCTGATGATATTTCAGTGAAGTGTTAAAGAATGGACCAACGATAGAGAAAGTGAAGTGTTGGAAAATGCACTTACTCTAATCTGATTTTCGGAATAAAATGTGTAGACTTTTGTGAAATGTGGTGGTCGATGTAGTCTTACTTACATTGTGGGCAGGGGGATGTCGACATCAGAGGGCATAGAGAGATGTTTGAGGAATCAAGTGGAGTGATGGACTACGAAGAAGATGGAATCCGACCGAAGAGGTAAATAACTGTGTTTCCCCATTAAATATTAGCTATTGTGATATTGACATACCAGTAGAAAGGATGGTGGGATATGGGATCATAACACACACACACACTCACACACACACACTCATTTTTGGAACGCAGGAGGAGGCATCCGGTAACAAGATAGAAGAGAGAGAGAGACATTGTGTGGACTGACATTCTATTTGCCGACTATATGATGTTTTTTGTGGTAACTCATGTTTGCTTTGGTAGCGGATTTGTATAGAACCCCCAAATTCCGTCGGCTTCTCTCTTATGTTTTGGAAATCTGACCCCAAGGACTTGTTTAAAAACAAAATAATCTAAAAATTGATTGATGTCTGTGAATTGTTCAATTTTAACGAGCAAACTAGGCGGTGAAGAGAGATGGAATGATTTGGGAAATGCAGATAAATGAAAAACAAGGATAGCTGTCATATTTATTATGTCAGTCTTGCGTCTGGTGCGTTTGGTGACCCTCGCCGGCCCTGGCTCAGGCTAATCAATGCCGAGGAGGTGAGTTGATCTGTCGTAGACCACAGCTGCTTCCTCGGAAATCTTGCAAGTGAAGCCAAATCCTGGCTCACTGTTTTTTCCTCACTCTCCCACATCTGGGTCTCATCTTCCAGCAGTTACCGCCTAGGCCACGTTTTATAGCGCTTGATCCTCCCCGTTCACTTTCAAGCTTATACTCGTTTTCCATATGCATGTCTTTTCATTCCGTTTATATAGCCCCCATGTTTAATTGATAGCTGACCTCAGAAACAGAAACATAAGTATCCTTTGTATCTTTTGTTTTTAAAAAATATAGTTGTAATCTTAACATAATTTTCCATTGCAAATTAAATGTTTTGTGCAAGATACACGTGCATTTGCCTAGATGAGCATCGCCGCTCTATCCCGGCCCTTTACAGAGTCTTTGATGTCGACACTAAGACAGATGATCAACCGCAACTTGTCTTCGTGGCTTGGCCTCTGATGGTTTGAGTCGTAAGCATGAGATCGTTGCGACCTTTCAAGTAACACTCAGCTCTGGCAACACGTCCATGTATATCACTACCTGTGTTTTGAGAGGTTCATCATATCCAGCCAGATCCGACTCTTTAACAACCTATCCACCAACCCATCATCCAAAACTGACAACATATGTTTCTCTACCGCACTTCCTTAGCCTTTTTGCTTCACTATCATGTTGCCTTCCTTTGTTGAAGCCCTCCACAGCCGTTATTCATAATCTATGATCTTAGAAACTGCAGTAATAAAGCACCGCACCAGTTTGAAGTGTCAAATTAACTCTAGGGATGGATATTGAAAAAAAATGTAGCATTAGCGCTTTTATTTGCGAGGGAGCAAGTCAAAATAGGAAAAGCACTGCCATTTTCTTGTATTTCACCAGGTAACAGAGAACGATGGTTGTATTGCGTCCCCGACCAGCTTTGCAGTGAACATAAGTAGTTTTGTCACTTGACGCATTCTCTTCCCACCCCCCAAAAAGAAACCACAATAGGATAAGCGAATGATTGAATGATTGATGATATATGAATTCTCAACTACCGGACAAAATAAAAGATAATTCATTCGACAAAATAGAAGATAATTCATTCGACAAATGTAATTGTTTTGAAAACATCAGAAAACATTCTTTTAACATAAGATCTTTAAATAAAACAGTTATTAGTAGACTAGAACCATTAGATCAACATTTATAACAATTAAAGTTAAATAATTCAAAAAATAATACAATATCGATTTGCGATATTTGTTTCTAGACCAAGTAAGATATTTATGGACGAAAAAATCACCCGTACACTACTCACATATATCCAAGATGTGAATAAAATAGTTAAAAACATATTTCAAAACTTTGACATATTTCTCAAAACCCGTGAACTAACACCTATGATATTTTTGGTTTTTCGGGACAAAATAAAAGATAATTTATTCGACAAGGATAACTGTTTTGAAAACATCATAAAACATTCTTTCAATATAAGATCTTTGAATAAAACAGTTATTAGTAGAATATAACCATTAGATCAATATTTATGAAAATTAAAGTTAAATAATTCAAAAAATAATAAAATATCGATTTGCGATATTTGTTTCTGTACCAAGGAAGATATTTATGAACGAAAAAATTACCTGTACACTACTCACATATATCCAAGATGTGAATAGAGTAGTTAAAAACATATTTCAAAATTTTGATATATTTCTCAAAACGCGTGGACTAACACCTATGAGATTTTCGGTTTTTCAGGACAAAATAAAAGATAATTCATTCGACAAGGGTAAATGTTTTGAAAACATCAGAATACATTCTTTCAACATAAGATCTTTGAATAAAATAGTTATTCGTAGACTAGAGCCATTATATCAACATTTATAACAATTAAAGTTAAACAATTTGAAAAATAATGCAATATTGATTTGCGATATTTGCTTCTGGGCCAAGGAAGATATTTATGGATGAAAAAATCATCCGTACACTACTCACGTATATCCAAGATGTGAATAAAGTAGTTAAAATCATATTTCAAAACTTTGCTATATTTCTCAAAAACCGTGGACTAACACCGATGAGATTTTCGGTTTTTCGAGACAAAATAATATATAATTCATTCAACAAGGGTAACTGTTTTGAAAACATCAGAAAACATTCTTTCAACATAAGATCTTTGAATAAAACAGTTATTAGTTGAATAGAGAAATTAGATTAATATTTATAACAATTAAAGTTAAAAAATTCGAAAAATAATGCAATATCGATTTGTGATATTTGTTTCTGGGCAAGGGAAGATATTTATGGATGAAAAAATCACTCGTACACTACTCACATATATCCAAGATGTGAGTAAAGTAGTTAAAGACATATTTCAAAACTTTGACATATTTCTCAAAACCCGTGAACTAACACCTATGAGATTTTCGATTTTTCGGGATAAAATAAAAGATTATTCATTCGACAAGGGTAACTGTTTTGAAAACATTAGAAAACATTCTTTCAGTATAAGATCTTTGAATAAAACAGTTATTAGTAGAATAGAGCCATTAGATCAACATTTATGATAATTAAAGTTAAATAATTCGAAAAGTAATGAAATATCGATTTGCGATATTTGTTTCTGGACCAAATAAGATATTTATGGATGAAATAATCACCCGTACACTACTCACATATATCCAAGATGTGAATAAAGCAGTTAAAATCATATTTCAAAACTTTGACATATTTTTCACACCTATGAGATTTTCGGTTTTTCGGGACAAAATAAAAGATAATTTATTTGATAAGGGTAACTATTTTGAAAACATCAGAAAATATTCTTTCAATATAAGATATTTGAATAAAATAGTTATTAGTAGACTAGAGCAATTATATCAACATTTATAACAATTAAGGGTAAATAATTCGAAACATAATGCAATATTTATTTGCGATATTTGTTTATGGGCCAAGGAAGATATTTATAGACGAAAAAATCACTCGTACACTACTCACATATATCCAAGATATGAATAAACTAGTTAAAAGTATATTCAAAACTTTGACATATTTCTCAAAACCCGTGTACTAACAGCTATGAGATTTTCGGTTTTTCGGTACAAAATAAAAGATAATTCATTCGACAAGGATAACTGTTTTGAAAACATCAGAAAATATTCTTTCATCATAAAATTTTTGAATAAAACAATTATTAATAGAATAGAGCCATTAGATCAATATTTATGACAATTAAAGAAAAATAATTCGAAAAATAATGCAATATAGATTTGCTATATTTGTTTCTGGAAAAAGAAAGATATTTATGAACGAAAACATCACCCGTATACTACTTACATATATCCAAGATGTGAATAAATTAGTTAAAAGCATATTTCAAAACTTTGACATATTTCTCAAAACCCATGGACTAACACCTATGAGATTTTTGGTTTTCCGGGACAAAATAAAGGATAATTCATTCGACAAGTGTAATTGTTTTGAAAACATCAGAAAACATTCTTCCAACATAAGATCTTTGAATAAAACAGTTATTAGTAGACTAGAGACATTAGATCAAAATTTATAACAATTAAAGTTAAATAATTCGAAAAATAATAGAATATCGATTTGCGATATTTGTTTCTGGGCCAATGAAGATATTAATGGACGAAACAATCACCCGTAAATTACTCACATATATCCAAGATGTGAATAAAGTAGTTAAAAACATATTTCAAAACTTTGAAATATTTCTCAAAACCCGTGGACACCTATGAGATTTTTTGTTTTTGAGGACAAAATAAAATATAATTCATTCGACAAGTGTAATTGTTTTGAAAAGATCAAAAAAAATTATTTCAACATAAGATCTTTGAATAAAACAGTTATTAGTAGACTAGAGCCATTAGATCAACATTTATAACAATTAAAGTTAAATAATTCGAAAAATAATATAATATCGATTTGCGATATTTATTTCTGCGCCAAGGAATATATTTATGGACCAAAAATCACCCGTACACTACTCACATATATCCAAGATGTGAATAAAGTAGTTAAAACCATATTTCAAAACTTTGACATATTTCTCAAAACCCGCGTACTAACAGCTATGAGATTTTCTGTTTTTCGGTACAAAACAAAAGATAAATCATTCGACAAGGATAACTGCTTTGGACCAAGGAAGATATTTATGGACGAAACAATTACCCGTACACTACTCACATATATCCAATATGTGAATAAAATAGTTAAAAGCATATTTCAAAACTTTGACATATTTTTCAAAACCCCTATACCAACAGCTATAATAGTTTCGATTTTTGGTACAAAATAAAAGATACTTCATTTGACAAGGGTAACTATTTTGAAAACATCAGAAAACATTCTTTCAACATAAGATCTTTAAATAAAATAGTTATTAGTATATTAAAGCCATTAGATCAACATTTATAACAATTAAAGTTAAACAATTCGAAAAATAATGTAATTTCGATTAGCGATATTTGTTTCTGGACCAAGGAAGATATTTATGGACAAAAAAATCACCCGTACAATACTCACATATTTCCAAGATGTGAACAAAGTAGTTAAAAATATATTTCAAAACTTTGACATATTTCTCAAAACCCGTGGACTAACACCTATGAGATTTTCGGTTTTTCAAGACAATTTAAAAGATAATTCATTCGACAAGTGTAATTATTTTGAAAACATCAGAACACATTCTTTCAACATAAGATCTTTGAATAAAACAGTTATTAATAGAATAGAGCCATTAGATCAATATTTATAACAATTAAAATTAAATAATTCAAAAAATAATACAATATCGATTTGCGATATTTGTTTCTGGGCCAAGGAAGATATTTATGGACGAAAAAATCACCCGTACACTACTCACATATATCCAAAATATGAATAATATAGTTAAAAGCATATTTCAAAACTTTGACATATTTCTCAAAACCCGTGTAGTAACACCTATGAGATTTTCGGTTTTTCGTGACAAAATAAAAGAAAATTCATTCGATAAAGGTAACTGTTTTAAGAACATCAGAAATCATTCTTTCATCATAAGATTCTTGAATAAAACAGTTATTAGTAGACTAGAGCCATTAGATCAATATTTATGACAATCAAAGTTAAACAATTCAAAAAATAATGCAATATCGATTTGCGATATTTGTCTCTGGACAAAGAAAGATATTTATGGACGAAACAATCACCCGTACACTACTCACATATATCCAAAATATGAATAAAATAGTTAAAAGCATATTTCAAAACTTTGACATATTTTTCAAAACCTTTGTACTAACAGCTATAATAGTTTCGGTTTTTTGTACAAAATAAAAAGATACTTTATTTGACAAGGATAACTGTTTTGAAAACATCAGAAAATGTTCTTTCAATATAAGATCTTTAAATAAAATAGTTCTTAGTATATTAAAGCCATTAGATAAACATTTATAACATTTAAAGTTAAACAGTTCGAAAAATAATGCAATATCGATTTGCGATATATTTGCTGAGCCTAGGAGGATATTTATGGATGAGAAAATCACCCGTACACTAATCACATATATCCAAGATATGAATAAAATAGTGAAAAACATATTTTAAAACTTTGACATATTTCTCAAAACCCGTGAACTAACACCTATGAGATTTTCGGTTTTTCGAGACAAAATAAAAGATAATTCATTCGACAAGGGTAACTGTTTTAAAAACATCAGAAAACATTCTTTCAATACAAGATCTTTGAATAAAACAGTTATTAGTAGAATAGAGCCATTAGATAAATATTTATGAAAATTAAAGTTAAATAATTAAAAAAATAATGAAATATCGATTTGCGATATTTGTTTCTGGACCAAGGAAGATATTTGTGAACGAAACAATCACCCGTACACTACTCACATATATCCAAGATGTGAATAAAATAGTTAAAAGCATATTTCAAAATTTTGACATATTTCCCAAACCTGTGAACTAACACAAATGAGATTTTCGGTTTTTTGGGATAAAGCAAAAGATAATTCATTCGACAAGGATAATTATTTTGAAAACATCAGAAAACATTCTCTCAACATAAGATCTTTGAATAAAATAGTTATTAGTAGACTAGAGCCATTATATCAATATTTATAACAATTAAAGTTAAACAATTCGAAAAATAATACAATATCGATTTGCGATATTTGCTTCTGCGCCAAGGAGTACACTACTCACATATATCCAAGACGTGAATAAAGTAGTTAAAATCGTATTTCAAATTTTTGACATATTTCTCAAAACCAGTGGACTAACACCTATGAGAGTTTGGGTTTTTCGGGACAAAATAAAAGATAATTCATTCGACAACGGTAACTATTTTTAAAACATCAGAAAACATTCTTCCAATATAAGATCTTTGAATAAAAAAGTTATTAGAATAATAGAGCCATTAGATTAATCTTTATGACAATTAAAGTTAAATCATTCGAAAATAATGAAATATCGATTTGCGATATTTGTTTCTGGACCAAAGAAAATATTTATGGACAAACAACCACCCGTCAAATACTCACATATATCCAAGATATGAATAAAGTAGTTAAAAGCATATTTTAAAACTTTGACATATTTCTCAAAACCCGTGGAGTAATATACCTACGAGAGTTTCGGTTTTTTGGGAAAAAATAAAAGATAATTTATTTGACAAGGCTAACTGTTTTGAAAACATTAGAAAATATTATTTTAACATAAGATATTTGAATAAAACAGTTATTATTAGACTAGAGCCATTATATCAACATTTATAACAATTAAAGTTAAACAATTTGAAAAATAATGCAATATCGATTTGTGATATTTGTTTCTATAACAAGGAAGATATTTATGGATGAAAAAATCACCCGTACACTACTCACATATATCCAATATGAGAATAAAATAGTTAAAAGCATATTTCAAAAATTTGACATGTTTCTATAGAGATTTTCGGTTTTTTGGAATAAAATAAAAGATAATTCATTCGACAAGGGTAACTGTTTTGAAAACATCAGAAAACATTATTTCAACATAAGATATTTAAATAAAACAGTTATTAGTATACTAGAGCCATTAGATCAACATTTATAACAATTAAAGTTAAACAATTCGTAAAATAATGCAATATCGATTTGCGATATTTGTTTCTGTAGCAAGTAAGATATTTGTGGACGAAAAAATCACCCGTACACTACTCACATATATCCAAGATGTGAATAAAATAGTTAAAAGCATATTTCAAAACTTTGACATATTTCACAAAACCGTTGAACTAACACCTATAAGATTTTTAGTTTTTTGCGAAAAAATAAAAATTAATTCATTCGACAAGGGTAACTATTTGGAAAATATCAGGAAATATCTTTCAATATATGATCTTTGAATAAATCATTTATTAGTAGAATCGAGCTATTAGATAAATATTTATGACAATTAAAGTTAAATAATTCGAAAAATAATGAAATATCAATTTGCGATATTTGTTTCTGAACCAAGTAAGATATTTATGGGCAAAAAAATCACCCGTACGCTACTCACATATATCTAAGATGTGATTAAAATAGTTAAAAGCTTATTTCAAAACTTTAACATATTTCTCAAAACTCGTGTACTAACACCTATGAGATTTTTAGTTTTTCGGGACAAAATAAAAGATAATTCATTCGACAAGGGTAACTGTTTTGAAAACATTAGAACAAATCCTTTCAACATAAGATCTTTGAATAAAATAGTTATTAGTAGAACAGAGCCATTAGATCAACATTTATAACAATTTAAGTTAAGCAATTCGAAAAATAATGCAATATCGATTTGCGATATTTGTTTCTGTAGCAAGAAAGATATTTATGGACGAAAAAATCACCCGTACACTACTCACATATATCCAAGATGTGAATAAATTAGTTAAAAGCATATTTCAAAACTTTAACATATTCTTCAAAACCCGTGAAGTAATAGCTATGAAAGTTTTGGTTTTTCGACACAAAATAAAAGATAATTCATTTGACAAGGGTAACAGTTTTGAAAACATAAAAAAATATTCTTTCAATATAAGATCTTTGAATAAAACAGTTATTATTAAACTAGAGCCATTATATCAACATTTATAACAATTAAAGTTAAACAATTCGAAAAATAATGCAATATCGATTTGTGATATTTATTTCTGTAGCAAGTAGGATACTTATGGATGAAAAAATCACTCGTACACTACTCACATATACCCAAGATGTGAATAAAGTAGGTAAAAGCATATTTAAAAACGTTGACATATTTCTCAAAACCCGTGGACTAATACCAATGAGATTTTTGGTTTTTCGGGACAAAATAAAAGATAATTCATTCGACAAAGGTAACTGTTTTGAAAACATCAGAAAATATTCTTTCAACATAAGATCTTTAAATAAAACAGTTATTAGTATACTAGAGCCGTTAGATCAACATTTATAACAACTAAAGTTAAACAATTCGAAAAATAATGCAATATCGATTTGCGATATTTGTTTCTGTAGCAATGAAGATATTTATGGACGAAAAAATCACCCGTACACTACTCAAATATACCCAAGATGTGAATAAAGTAGTTAAAAGCATATTTTAAAACTTTGACATATTTCTCAAAATCCGTGAACTAACACCTATAAGATTTTTAGTTTTTCGGGAAAAAATAAAAAATAATTCATTCGACAAGGGTAACTATTTTGAAAACATCAGGAAACATTCTTTTAATATATGATCTTTAAATAAAATAGTTATTAGTAGAATAGAGCCATTAGGTCAATATTTCTGACAATTAAAGTTAAATAATTTGAAAAATAATAAAATATCAATGTGCGATATTTGTTTCTAGACCAAGTACGATATTTATGGACGAAGAAATCACCCGTACACTACCCACATATATCCAAGATGTGAATAAAGTAGTTAAAAGCATATTTCAAAGCTTTGACAAATTTCTCAAAACCCGTGAACTAACACCACCTATAAGATTTTCGGTTTTTCAGAACAAAATAAAAAATAATTCATTCGACAATGGTAACTGTTTCAAAAACATTAGAAAACATTCTTTCAACATAAGATATTTGAATAAAATAGTTATTAGAAGAACAGAGCCATTAGATCAACATTTATAACAATTAAAGTTAAACAATTCGAAAAATAATGCTATATCGATTTGCGATATTTGTTTCTGGGCCAAGGAAGATATTTATAGACGAAAAAATCACCCGTACACAACTCACATATATCCAAGATGTGAATAAAGTAGTTAAAAGTGTATTTCTAAACTTTGACATATTTCTCAAAACCCGTGTACTAACACATATGAGATTTTTGGTTTTTTCAAAAAACATTCTTTCAACATAATATCTTTGAATAAAACAGTTATTAGTACACTATATCTATTAGATCAACATTTATAACAATTAAATTTAAACAATTCAAAAAATAATGCAATATCGATTTGCGATATTTGTTTTTGGGCAAAGAAAGATATTTATGGATGAAAAAATCACCCGTACACTACTAACATATATCCAAGATGTGAATAAAGTAGTTAAAAGCATATTTCAAAAGTTTGACATATTTCTCAAAACCCGTGAACCTATGAGATTTTTGGTTTTTCGGTACAAAATAAAAGATAATTCAATTGACAAGGGTAGCTGTTTTGGAAACATTAGAAAAAATTCTTTCAACATAAGATTTTTGAATAAAATAGTTATTAGTAGAACATAGCCATTAGACCAACATTTATAACAATTTAAGTTAAGCAATTCGAAAAATAATGCAATATCGATTTGCGATATTTGTTTCTGTAGCAAGAAAGATATTTATGGACGAAAAAATCACCCGTACACTACTCACATATATCCAAGATGTGAATAAATTAGTTAAAAGCATATTTCAAAACTTTGACATATTCCTCAAAACCCGTGAAGTAACAGCTATGAGAGTTTTGGTTTTTCGACACAAAATAAAAGATAATTCATTTGACAAGGTAACAGTTTTGAAAACATCAGAAAATATTCTTTCAATATAAGATCTTTGAATAAAACAGTTATTATTAAACTAGAGCCATTATATCAACATTTATAACAATTAAAGTTAAACAATTCGAAAAATAATGCAATATCGATTTGTGATATTTATTTCTGTAGCAAGTAGGATACTTAGGGATGAAAAAATCACTCGTACACTACTCAAATATACCCAAGATGTGAATAAAGTAGGTAAAAGCATATTTAAAAACGTTGACATATTTATCAAAACCCGTGGACTAATACCTATGAGATTTTTGGTTTTTCGGGACAAAATAAAAGATAATTCATTCGACAAAGGTAACTGTTTTGAAAACATCAGAAAATATTCTTTCAACATAAGATCTTTAAATAAAACAGTTATTAGTATACTAGAACCGTTAGATCAACATTTATAACAACTAAAGTTAAACAATTCGAAAAATAATGCAATATCGATTTGCGATATTTGTTTCTGTAGCAATGAAGATATTTATGGACGAAAAAATCACCCGTACACTACTCAAATATACCCAAGATGTGAATAAAGTAGTTAAAAGCATATTTTAAAACTTTGACATATTTCTCAAAACCCGTGAACTAACACCTATAAGATTTTTAGTTTTTCGGGAAAAAATAAATAATAATTCATTCGACAAGGGTAACTATTTTGAAAACATCAGGAAACATTCTTTTAATATATGATCTTTAAATAAAATAGTTATTAGTAGAATAGAGCCATTAGGTCAATATTTATGACAATTAAAGTTAAATAATTTGAAAAATAATAAAATATCAATGTGCGATATTTGTTTCTAAACCAAGTACGATATTTATGGACGAAGAAATTAAATCACCCGTACACTACCCAAATATATCCAAGATGTGAATAAAGTAGTTAAAAGCATATTTCAAAGCTTTGACAAATTTCTCAAAACCCGTGAACTAACACCACCTATAAGATTTTCGGTTTTTCAGAACAAAATAAAAAATAATTCATTCGACAATGGTAACTGTTTCAAAAACAAAAGAAAACATTCTTTCAACATAAGATATTTGAATAAAATAGTTATTAGAAGAACAGAGCCATTAGATCAACATTTATAACAATTAAAGTTAAACAATTCGAAAAATAATGCTATATCGATTTGCGATATTTGTTTCTGGGCCAAGGAAGATATTTATAGACGAAAAAATCACCCGTACACAACTCACATATATCCAAGATGTGAATAAAGTAGTTAAAAGTGTATTTCAAAACTTTGACATATTTCTCAAAACCCGTGTACTAACACATATGAGATTTTTAGTTTTTTCAAAAAACATTCTTTCAACATAATATCTTTGAATAAAACAGTTATTAGTACACTATATCTATTAGATCAACATTTATAACAATTAAATTTAAACAATTCAAAAAATAATGCAATATCGATTTGCGATATTTGTTTTTGGGCAAAGAAAGATATTTATGGATGAAAAAATCACCCGTACACTACTAACATATATCCAAGATATGAATAAAGTAGTTAAAAGCATATTTCAAAAGTTTGACATATTTCTCAAAACCCGTGAACCTATGAGATTTTTGGTTTTTCGGTACAAAATAAAAGATAATTCAATTGACAAGGGTAGCTGTTTTGGAAACATTAGAAAAAATTCTTTCAACATAAGATTTTTGAATAAAATAGTTATTAGTAGAACATAGCCATTAGACCAACATTTATAACAATTTAAGTTAAGCAATTCGAAAAATAATGCAATATCGATTTGCGATATTTGTTTCTGTAGCAAGAAAGATATTTATGGACAAAAAAATCACCCGTACACTACTCACATATATCCAAGATGTGAATAAATTAGTTAAAAGCATATTTCAAAACTTTGACATATTCCTCAAAACCCGTGAAGTAACAGCTATGAGAGTTTTGGTTTTTCGACACAAAATAAAAGATAATTCATTTGACAAGGTAACAGTTTTGAAAACATCAGAAAATATTCTTTCAATATAAGATCTTTGAATAAAACAGTTATTATTAAACTAGAGCCATTATATCAACATTTATAACAATTAAAGTTAAACAATTCGAAAAATAATGCAATATCGATTTGTGATATTTATTTCTGTAGCAAGTAGGATACTTATGGATGAAAAAAATCACTCGTACACTACTCACATATACCCAAGATGTGAATAAAGTAGGTAAAAGCATATTTAAAAACGTTGACATATTTCTCAAAACCCGTGGACTAATACCTATGAGATTTTTGGTTTTTCGGGACAAAATAAAAGATAATTCATTCGACAAAGGTAACTATTTTGAAAACATCAGAAAATATTCTTTCAACATAAGATCTTTAAATAAAACAGTTATTAGTATACTAGAGCCGTTAGAACAACATTTATAACAACTAAAGTTAAACAATTCGAAAAATAATGCAATATCGATTTGCGATATTTGTTTCTGTAGCAATGAAGATATTTATGGACGAAAAAATCACCCGTACACTACTCAAATATACCCAAGATGTGAATAAAGTAGTTAAAAGCATATTTTAAAACTTTGACATATTTCTCAAAACCCGTGAACTAACACCTATAAGATTTTTAGTTTTTCGGGAAAAAAGAAAAAATAATTCATTCGACAAGGGTAACTATTTTGAAAACATCAGGAAACATTCTTTTAATATATGATCTTTAAATAAAATAGTTATTAGTAGAATAGAGCCATTAGGTCAATATTTATGACAATTAAAGTTAAATAATTTGAAAAATAATAAAATATCAATGTGCGATATTTGTTTCTAGACCAAGTACGATATTTATGGACGAAGAAATCACCCGTACACTACCCACATATATCCAAGATGTGAATAAAGTAGTTAAAAACATATTTCAAAACTTTGACATATTTCTCAAAACCCGTGGACTAACAAAGATTTTTTGGTTTTTGGGACAAAATAAAAGATAATTTATTTGACAAGGATAACTGTTTTGAAAAGATCAGAAAACATTCTTTCAACATAAGATCTTTGAATAAAACATTTATTAATAGACTAGACCCATTCGATCAACATTTATAACAATTAAAGTTAAACAATTCAAAAAATAATGAAATATCGATTTGCAATATTTGTTTCTGGGCCAAAGAAGATATTTATGGACAAAAAATCACCCGTACACTACTCACATATATCCAAAAAGTGAATAAAATAATTAAAAGCATATTTCAAAACTTTGACATATTTCTCAAAACCCGTGTAGTAATAACACCTATGAGATTTTCGGTTTTTGGGACAAAATAAAACATAATTCATTCGACAAGTGTAACTGTTTTGAAAACATCAGAAAATATTCTTTCAACATAAGATCTTTGAATAAAACAGTTATTAGTACACTAGAGCCGTTAGATCAACATTTAATAATAATTAAATTTAAACAATTTGAAAAATAATGCAATATCGATTTGTGATATTTTTTCTGGACCAATGAAGATATTTATGGACGAAAAAATCACTTGTACAATGCTAACATTTATCCAAGATTTGAATAAAGTAGTTAAAAGCATATTTCATAACTTTGACATATTTCTCAAAACCCGTGGACTAACACCTATGATATTTTCGGTTTTTCGGGATAAAAAATATATAATTCATTCGACGAGGGTTATTGTTTTGAAAACATCAGAAAATATTCTTTCAACATTAGATCTTTCAATAAAACAGTTATTAGTAAACTAGAGCCATTAGATCAACATTTATAACAATTAAAGTTAAATAATACCAAAAATAATGAAATATCGATTTGCAATATTTGTTTTTGGGCCAAAAAAGATATTTATGGATGAAATAATCACGCGTACACTACTCACATATATCCAAGATTTAAATAAAGTAGTTTAAAATATATTTTAAAACTTTGACATATTTTTCAAAACCTGTGGACTAATACCTATGAGATTTTTGGTTTTTCAGAAGAAAATAAAAGATAATTCATACGACAAGGTTAACTCTTTTAAAAACATCAGAAAATATTCTTTCAACATAAGATTTTTGAATAAAACAGTTATTA
>CM032164.1:204257-236717 GCA_018901935.1 Pugionium cornutum
CCCGAAACCCAGAAAAAAATAAGTCACTCACTTATCTGATGCAAACGCTTCAGAGCATAGCCGCTAGGATAATTGTAGTAAGATGCCATGCATGTTACAACTGTGCACCCTGCACTATAGGACCAGGTTAAGTAGAATAGCCAAGCTCTTTCCCTCTCTTGCATACCAAAGATAATTGCATAGTGCCTACTATTTCTACCTGATTGCAAATAATGCTAGCATAACCACGTTAACCAGTTTCCAAATAGTTTTCTTCCTGTTATTGTAGCTGTACAAGAAACCAGATTATATTTAAGAGACTGGATAAAAGACTGTTCTAGCTATGACTGAAAGCTTAAATAGCTAATATCTGATAGAACTCATACATTCTGCTAGCAGCAACTGCAGCAGATAAGTTGAGCATTGGCACTGCACTAATAATAAAGCGAAGTTCCTGCATATATCAAGATACATAGGTGAGCCTATGAATGGTTACGAAATTTTTAAGGCTACTGAGATAACTAATCCATCTGAATACCTTGTGTGGAAGTTTAGAGTAGAGTATAATAAAGGATAAAACGGGAAGAAAAAGGAATGGAACCCTCCTGTCAAGTAAGGTACCAAGCTGCATAACCCAAAAAGAAAACAAATGAGAAAATTATAGAGATGCAATCAGATATTTAACTCGAAAGGAATCAGAAAATACTACAGATGTTAGGAGGTTGGTATTTACCAGGGAAAGAGGATAAGCTACAAGTAAAGACCGTGGGAGTGCTGAGGTGAAGTACCAATGTATCGAATGTGTCTGGTATAGAAACTAATTTTCAAGGAACAACATATAATTTCATAAAAAATGCAAGCACCACAAAAATTAGCAAAATAAACTTTGCATTGGCAAATAGCAATTACACTAATGTATGGAAATCCAAATGGTTATCACTGTAAATAAGGCAATCCTCTAGGCAAGCAGTGGAACAGATGCTACAAGGTTATCTATCATACAAAAAAATAAATTGAGGAACCGAATTTTGAAGGATACACCCCAGTTAGAACTCCGGTTCAGAATGGAGTTAAACCAGAAAACTTCAAATTCTGGCCACACGAACTTCTTCCACATGATAGAGTCAACGGAAATGGTAAGACCTGTGACAAGGAATATTCCATGAACACAAAGGGCCAGACTCGGGAATTAGTGACTGAAGGGAGAAAGCAAATAGATTACAGACTGAGAGGAATTTAACAAACCTAAAGCCACCACAGCTGTTCCAGCACAATATTTAAATGCTTTCCAGAAGGAGATGGATTTGGTCTGAAACGTAAAGCACCCGCATCAGAAGGAAATTAACAGAGTACACAGCCAGTTACACATATACAGATGTTTAGAAACCAAAATATTCATCATCAGCTCACCAATAATAATTCAATACCGATAGGCCCAAGCAGTAACATCACATCGCATCTGAAGATAACAGTGGCAAAAATCTGATTATCAGATGAAGAACATGTCAGTCAATCCATAATTCCGGATACTGCCATGATTGATATTATAATCGGGAAAATATGGTACCACAAAATCCATACATACCAGGAAGCTCAAAGCTGAATAAAAGCTTCCCTTTAACCAATTTCCATATGCCAGATTAACTGCACAATCCAGATTTCACAATATTGGTAGTGAATGCGACACTTATGCTAAATGGGCCAATGTCAAGATTGCTAGGACATCTGAAGGACCATTACTAGTGGATGAATAGAAGCAATCACCTAATCCCAGAGCTAGAATATTAGGTAGAGGACGAGTGCAGTAGAAAAGCAAATGAAACTGAAGACTGGTGAGAAGTACAAAGAAGGATTCCACTTGATGTCCAAAATTGTTTCTTATCTGTAAAAGCGGTAGCTTTCACTCAGTGTATACGAGAAAAACAACTATCAAGATGCATGCGAGATACCCAAAATCAAATGACATGCGACAGACAAAGAATCAGATAGAGAAGTGTAGCACGAAAACTAGTGAAACTTACTAGCAAATAAAATATATACCTGAATCCGGAGAAATCTGAGAGTGGATAATATGATGCAGCCCAACACCAAACGAGCTGTAAGTCAATTAAGAAACTATATGTGAATTGGTTTTGTCCATGTTTAGGAATAAAAGATAGTGGTTAGCGATTAGGTTATGGAAATGTAAGAAAAAACAGAAAAGAAACCTGCAACAAGACTATAAATCTTGGGGAAGCCAAGCCAGCTGATAGTTGATACAAAGGGTGATGCACAAATAGAGATTATGAAGGCTCCTGCAAGAACCAATCAGAGTTGAATTTCATATTATCAGAAAGAATCAGTAAATCATCTAGTAGAGCGACATAAATTATGATCAATTTCTAGAAACTGAACAGCCCTTACCAATAAAAGTTCGAGGGACGACACCAGGGAACTCAAAATGATCATACTGATAGAATAAAACAAGAAGTTGGTAATAAATTTGCAATTCAAACATGCCGTAAGCTTGAGAAAAGCCAAAAAGAGGTCACTCACAGAGTCCAAGTGATGGCGATGGTAAAGAATGTCGTGCATTGACTGGTCAAATGTGCAAGTTCGGACGAGAGATCGCTCAATAAAAGGGACAAAAAGGCGAGACTCTAGATAGTTACAATTGTAAAGGAGTACCTGTACGTTGAAGCTCTCTTCCACCTTAGTATATGGTGCCATGACAACATAAATTGCAGCTATAGATCCCAGAATCAAATCATATCCTGCTCCCACAAAAACAAATCAATCAAAAGCTTCACAAAAAAAGAAGAAGAAAGAAACGAGCATGGACAACTACCACAGGATTGAAGAAACTTGGTCATTTTCGAATCCGTCGGCATCGTCTATTGGAAATCCTTGCCGGTATCGCGAAATCGATATGAGAGTACCGACTAAGGACGACTGCGATGGAACCATCAAATTCAATTAATGGGCTTGAATATTTATGTTAGCTAATATAAGCCCAATAAATCCCTCAGAGTTGATCATATATCGTATAACTTATATATTTACCCTGCAGAAACTAATTTCTCTCTTGAGTTACTTGTACAATAGAAATTAGTGTGATATCTAATTAGGTTTCGAAATTTTAAACACATAGAACAATATGTTTTCAATTTTTCACAACGGAAAATATATTCTCAACTTCTCCAACATATATATATATATATATATATAAATCGTGACACTAGTTTTAAAAATATTTGATGTTATACAATACTTCTAATAAAGAAATATATCGTCAGCCCATAACTTTTTAATATACCTAGTTCATAATTTAGAACATCCTAAATATTTTAATTTTATAGATTTTTTCATTCTACAATTAAAGATTAATGACTATAAAATTCATTTACTAATTAATTTCAGAATATAAATATTTAGAATTAAAATATTCATAGAATTTGATAATATTGAATTAAATATATGGAATTTGTTAAAGAGTTCGTATTGGATATAACGAATTTGGATTAAGACTTTTAATAAGATATACTTAATTTTGAAGTTCGAAACTTACACTGAATTTTTGAAATTCATAACTTTTTCAAGTGTTTCACATACTATCTCTTGAGACTATACATTTACAACTCTTTTTGTTGACTTCTGTATTACCAACCTCAGTTATTTTATTTTTTCAAAATAAATGAAAGAGATGATGTGTTTCAATGACGGGTAAGGCGGTCAAGCTTCGTGCACCTGTCTGGTCTGATCGTTTAGTCGCTCTTTATAATAGACTGGAATGTAAATAGAAACTTGGGAAACCTTTATTCTTTGCTTACAAAAAAATAACCAAAGAAAATTTAAAAACGTGTAAGCATTATGACTTTTTAATATCAAAATTATCCACCATTTTATTTTTCGGGTTCGCATCTTATCTTATATTTTTTTTAAAACTTTAATAAAATAAATTATTATTATGTATCTGAAAATATATATATATATAGATTAACTAACAAAAATTAGTTTTCAGAAAAGTGATGTATTTATGTTTTATCATATTTAAATTTTATGTTAAATATTTTAATATTTAAATATTTACAGGTTATCTAGAAGTTTTATTTGTAGATTTTTGAATTTAATGGAATAGATCAACAGATATTTATTAAAAAAAATCTGAAAATAAATCTAAATTATTAAAATTCATATTAAACCATTAAATCATGTTCGATTTAACTACCCAATCTAATCTTAAATATTTGATTTCATTATATACATTAAATACTAACGTTTTTCATAGATTAAATCATATTAAACCAAGATTTATCTGAAATTAGAAAATTGATTTAAGAGATAAAATGCATTTAATAGATAAAAGACATGATGAGTGATGACAAAATAAAAAGGTAAATCCATAGATATCCAGTAAGTCTGGGACAAACCTAAACAATTTTTTAATACAAATTCAAAACACCATAATTATTTCCTCTTCTTACGGACCTTGTTACATTTGTTGACTTTCATTTCAGCTGCATTGGTTGACGATGACTGATTTTCGCATCTTGAGGTTCATTTTGTTGTATTGTCTTGATTTGCTTCTCAAGCTCACTTATCTTCGTATCTATTCCCCTCAACTTTTGTGTTCAATATATAAAAACCATCATAGATGGTTATATGAAGCTTCTCAAAGCATGAGCCAAAGTAAAAAATGCGTACGAAACATAAAATGTTAACAAACTTGATATCCAAATATCTATGTTGCCCTCTCTGTACTTTCTTGGAGTTCAAAAAGTTTGTCCTTGCTCTAGATCCTTTCCACTTTAACATTATAGAACCATCTAAAACACGTTCTGCGTAAGCTTTAACTTCTTTGGCAATCAAAGGAACAGCGTACTTGTGCGAAACCGTTGACGATATAAGATGGGTTAGACAAATCATCTTTTGTTTCACGGATTGAATTATCAAGAAGTTTAAAGCCAAAATAGGCTCTGCTCCTGGTTCAAGAAAATTTTTCGGAAAGATAAAAGGACCTTCATTACTAGTAGACATCTTCTTCACCAAACTGCTTTTTTTTAAAAACAACTTCAATAGTTTCAATAGTACCACACTTCAAGAAAAATAAGGTCTAACATTGGTCAAATTACCTTAGTAAAGTGGACAGACGATATTAGCGAGGCAATGAGAACTCAACTGGCTTTTTTGTGACTATGCTTCGATTTTGTCAATTTAGCTTTCTGATGTTTGAAACGAAATGGGAGAGATCTGTGACCCCACTACTGTTGCATATATAAAAGCCTTTTTCTTCTTTGGCCTTTGTTTCTCGGTAACTCCTAATAATGGATGATATTACATGTGTGGGGGCATCTGTCCTGTTACTCATCGAACTTTGACGTTTTTTATTGTCTCGAATCTGCTTAGTTCTGTCATAATTCTTGACTACGAGACTAAAATGTAGCTCTATAGGCTCTATGTATATTTGTATGACTTATTTTTGTCTTGGTAGATAGTAAAAGAAGACGATGACAATTGGCCTGCACCTGACCATATTGACAGGCAAGAGCTTGAGATCGTGGTGGGTAATGACCATTTCTCCTTTCACTACATCTAAGATTGGATCTCTTGTTGACGTCCAGAGCAGTAATGATCCTGAAGGACTTCGCATCTTCTACTATCTTGTTCAGATCACCTCTCATGCAAACCCTTGCCGTACCATGAATATATAGGATAAATAGTATTCATTTTCACAATTTTATGCTCGCTTCAGAAAGGTTCTGCATTTAGGACTCTGCCTCTTTGCACTGATTCACAATCTCAAAACTTAACAAATCGGATGTGGCTGGTAACACTAGCACCGATCGTTTAGTTTTGACGGTCGTTTGTAGGGCAGGCATATTCTGATGCTGTTCTCTATAAGCTGATAATGGTTAGGTAGTTACAAATGCACGCTCCTCCATGTGAAATATTTCCTGCTTGCTTTCAAACTCGAACATTTTTGTTAACATATTTCTGTATTTATTTTGTGCTAACATGTTTTTTTTGAAACATTCATGCTTGCAGAACTTGAAATGTCTTGTTTTTCCGCTCATTTCGCTGCATTTCAAAATCAAACCTATTTAGAGAAGAAGCCAGTGACATGTGAAGAGTACATGGATTTGTTGGGAACTTGAGGAAGTGGCCGAATTTTGGCTGTTTTTATTTCTCTGGCTCATTGTTGAGTCGTGCTAGTTTCTTGTGTTAATACTCCTGAGTTTCGTTAGTATGCTGTTTTTGCATCGAATCATATGTGAGAGTTGCGATTGGAATTGACACTTTTAAGCAGTGGGCTTTGACCAGATGCAGTTGAATGATTGGCAAGGAAGAAGCCGGCAAAGGGAAATAAGAAAGCGCATATGGGATGGACTTGTGTGGTCCATTTTCATTGGATTTGGTTGAAAGTGGACCCCGCTCCACGTTTGTGAAAGTTATCTTTTATGAAACCACACCTAGTCAAACCATTTACAGTAGGCTCAAGCAAGCAAAGATTCTGCTCATGAGCGTAGTAGTATAAGCCTAAGCCTGCGTGACTGTTAGACCGACTGGTCGAGTAGTAGTATAAGCCTAAGCCTGCGTGACTGTTAGACCGACTGGTCGAGTAGTAGTATAAGCCTAAGCCTGCGTGACTGTTAGACCGACTGGTCGAACAGTATTACAATATATTTAGAAAATATTATATAGATTCTAATATAATTAACTATATATTAGAATATATTTAAAAAATATTTTATACATTATAATATAATTAAATATATATTCTATAACAGTGTATAGAATATTTATACACTATTTATACATGTGAAAGCTAACTAGATAAACATAAACATAAACAATATAAAATATTCTAATTTATAGAATATTTATTAAGTATATTATAATATATACTTAAGTATATTATAATGTATATAATATTTGCTAAGTATATTCTAATAAACAGAGACGAAATCCGGGTCGTATTTAGCTATTCATGTTAGGAATCTGTACCAAATTGATACATTCGACCCATTAATGGCTCATAATCTGTATTCTTACCAAAAACCGTTCACTCTCCTTATTCTTTATATCATTATTTATACAATTACATAAATAACACATACGGTCAGAAAATCGGTCGTTTCATACCCAAAGTTTACTCGGATATTCATTTTAGACCAAATTGTTGGAGTAGTGCAAAATCATACATGAAACTAAGTAAAATTCAAATTTCATATCCAAAGAATTACTATTGTGCAAATTTAAACATGAGCCGTAACGGAGTTAGGTTTTCGTTAACGTATGCTGATGTGGCTATCACGTAATGCCGACGTGGCGGGAGAAGTGAGACATTGCATGTTAATCTCAAAAATACGTCGTTTTGAGAAATATTAAACGACATCGTCTTGAGAAGTATCAAAACGTCGTTTTGATATTAAATCGGTTTAAAAAATATAGAAAAGATGTCGTTTTGATACTTCTCAAAATGACGTCGTTTTGAGAACTCGTTTAACACTTCCATTTTCCATCAACTTTTAATGTAAGAATACAATAAATTATTTAAACTTTCTCTGAACATTTTTGCCTTTTGTTATGCGTTCTTTCTCGGAGCTCTCAAAGATTTCAATTTTTTGTCTTATTGCTCTCTCTCTTTTTTTTTGGTGAAAGGAGAAAAAGTGAAAGTAGATGGAAAATAGAAGTGTTAAACGAATCTTCAAAATGACGTCGTTTGGAGAAGTATCAAAACGACGTCGTTTTCTATTTTTTTTAAACCGATTTAATATCATAACGACGTCGTTTTGATACTTCTCAAAACGACGTTGTTTTAATATTTTTCAAAACGATATCGTTTTAATACTTTTCAAAACGACGTCATTTTAATACTTCTAAAAACGACGTCGTTTTGAGATTGACTTGCGATGTCCCACTTCTCCCGCCACGTCGACATTACGTGACAGCTACATCAGCATCCGTTAACGGAAATTTAACCCCGTTATGGCTCATGTATAAATTTGTACAATAGTAGATATTTGGATATGGAATTTGAATTTTACTTAATTTCAGGTATGATTTTGCATTGCTCCAACAATTGAGTCTAAATCGAACATCCGAATAAACTTTGGGTATGAAACGACCGATTTTTCTCGTTTTAATACTTCTCAAAACGACGTCGTTTTAAGATTGACCTACGATGTCCCACTTCTCCCGCCACGTCAGCATTACGTGGCAGCCACATCAGCACCCGTTAACGGAAATCTAACCTCGTTATGACTCATGTATAAATTTGCACAATAATAGTTATTTAGGTATGTAATTTGAATTTTACTTAATTTCAGATATAAGTTTGCACTGCTTCAACAATTGGGTATAAATCGAACATTTCAGTAAATTTTGGGTATAAATCTCCTTAGTCTCTATATCATTATTTATACAATTACATAAATAACGCATACAATCTTATATATTCATGAAATGCCAGTAAAACTTCATTTAAAAGAATTATTTAAATCAAGTTGTTAAAGATTAAAAAACAAAAAATAATAGGTTTCCATACTCTTGTAGGGGTGGTGGATTCGTATTGCTGGAGAATTTGCTGTGTTATGCAAGAAATTTCCAAGACAGATATTGGTTTTAAGGAAAGATAGACATGTATGTGGAGGCTCCCTACTTTCTTGGCTTTTGAAAATACAGAATTCATTTCAGGAAATTGAGAGAAAGCAAGTAGGTTATAGATAGTGCCCATTCGCTGTTGCTAGAGTAAATATTATCTTCATGGTCGTTCCAGATGCTTGACCTTGAACCGGGTTGTGGTAGAGATTAGTGTGAAGCACGACTAGCCGTGTTAATTTTGATGGTTTATTGGGCGGAAAACGAGTCTGCATTTGATCATTTATATTGCATTGCGTTCAGGCTAGTTAATGGCTCACAAATGGACTTTAACGTACGCTTCATTCTCCGTTGAAATCGACAAGGAATCCATTGGAGAGAGGATTCTGATGGATGATGTGACCAGACTCCAAAAGTTACCTTTTTTTAGTTATGTGCTTCTCACTTGCTACTTATTTGCGTATATTAAAATGGAATTGCAACATTGTGAAATGAGAAGATTTATATTGAGCTTAACATATAGATCGATAGAATGGGATGATAAAAGCAAGAAAGCAAGCAATGTTTGGGGGAAAAAGAGGCAACAGTCTGGGGAAGAAAAAGGATCTAAGAAGACTCGTAGATCCAAGGATGTAGGCTGGTCTGCCAGTTGACCGGTCCATCTGGGAACCACAATGCAATCTCCTTGTTAGCACTCTCCACAGAATCACTTCCATGGATCACGTTCCTGCCAATGTCGATTGCAAAGTCCCCACGGATAGTTCCAGGCTCAGAGGCTGCTGGGTTTGTGGCTCCAATGATCTTTCGTCCTGTTACCACAACATTCTTCCCTTCCCAGATCATTGCAACAACAGGGCCAGAGACTATGTAATCAACGAGACCACTGAAGAAGGACTTGGCTGACAAGTCCTGGTAGTGCTTCTCAGCAAATGAGCGGTCAACAGAGATCAGCTTCAGACCTGTTGAACCAATTACACTAGCATTCATTTCACATATCTCACTGAAACAAAGCAACTACTTATGGTTTCAGTATCATTACCCTTCAAAGTGAAACCCTTCTTCTCAAACCTGCAGATGATTTCACCGATCTAAAAAATACATACACCAAACAACAATGTATATGTATTAAAACGAAGGAAATGAAAGCGTAAGCCGAAACGGAAATGAAAGCGTAAGCGGAAACGGAAATGAAAACGTACGAGTCCCCGCTGGACGCCGTCGGGCTTGATCATGATGAAAGTCTGCTCCATACTTTTTTTCTTTTTAGATGTGTGTGGATCGTATGAGGCGGAAGAGTGGTTTATATACTTTCAACCAATTTGCAACCCTAGGAATCGCTCCATCTTTGGACCGGTATTGGGCCTCTACCCAATATGGCCTTCCGTTACAAGGCCCGAGTGCTAGAGGATCTCTCTGCTTTGTATCGCCGGTTGCTAGATCCCCCATATTCTCCGTCTCACCATCGAAACCATGAATCCCGAGTAGTAAGTTTCTTTCGACACAGACTGCAGTTATTTGTTCGATATTATCTCTGCTTTCGTCTACTCTTAGCTTTTTTTTTTCTTTCTATATATCTCTACGATTCCACGATTACTGTGGTTGATACTTTTCGCTACACCTAGAATTTTCCAGGCCTCCGAGTTCTTTCTATTTATCCGTGTTTGGTCTGGTTGAATTTGTCTCTCTTGTTTTTCCATTGTCTGATCTCGATTACTTCCTCTCTTGTGCAAACACCGTAACCGTTTTCGTATTTGCAGCGACTATCTTTTCAAGCTCCTGCTTATCGGGGATTCTGGTGTGGGAAAGTCTTGTCTACTTTTGAGATTTTCCGTAAGTTTGGATCCTAGCAGTAACTCGCTAGCTTTCATGATTTGTTTGATTGTTCTCTACATTTTTTTAATACCGCACGCTTTCATTTACGTGCTGATATCTGACCGGCGACCACTTTTACCTCGTGGGTGCAGGATGATTCTTATGTAGAAAGTTACATAAGCACTATTGGAGTTGATTTTGTAAGTTGCTTACATTATTTTTTTGTTGTGATTGGTGCCAGACGCTTTGATCTGAACTTCTATATTTTCATTCAGAAAATTCGGACTGTGGAGCAAGATGGCAAGACGATTAAGCTCCAAATTGTATGTAACAACTCTATTCTCCTCTTTCTATAGTGTATTTTTTTAATGCGAAACTGTATTAACAAGCCGATCTGAGGAACAACCGGAGATTAGATCTCATAGAGTTCAATTCCCACTCCTTGTTCGGAATGAACTGCTGGGGTGGGCTTCGGCCTTTGTTTACTTCCACATATGATTCCCTTATTTCCTCATGTCTCACCGTCTTCATCTCATATGATAGTGAGCAGTTCAACTAAGATTGCTTTTATTTATCGCCCTAGCTTTTCTTGCTTCTCGTTGAATTACTCTCAATGGTGACCATATACTTTTCCCTCTTTGCTATCTTTCAGTGGGACACTGCTGGTCAAGAGCGGTTCAGGACAATTACTAGCAGTTACTACCGTGGGGCACATGGAATCATTGTTAAGTTACTTATGTTCTCTCTGTTGGTTTATTACGTTGACCTTTAGCAATTGTACTAACTTATTCTGGGGTGGCTTCTGCCTGGTAGATTGTCTACGACGTCACAGATCAAGAAAGCTTCAACAACGTGAAGCAATGGTTGAGTGAAATTGATCGTTATGCGAGTGACAATGTGAACAAACTCCTGGTTGGAAACAAGTGTGATCTTGCTGAAAACAGAGCGGTTCCATATGAAACGGCCAAGGTAAATGTACTTACACCCATTCTCTCTTTACTGAATCTCCTTCTCTAGTCATGTGGTCACCGAATTGTAAGGCTGATTGCTTTCCTGATGGAGCGTAACGTTCGTAGGTTTTTGCCGATGAAATTGGAGTTCCTTTCATGGAGACTAGTGCAAAAGATGCTACAAACGTGGAACAGGCTTTCCTGGCAATGTCGGCATCCATCAAAGAGAGGTAGTTACTCTATATCATTTTTATTAATGGCAGCTAATGCTCATTAAAATTCATCAGACCTGATGGAACTTTTGTAAAGCCATCATCTCATTTTTGTTTATATATATATATATCAAAAAGTCTCTTTGGGAGTTTGTTTTTGTTCAGAGCTATTTAGCTGCAAAATTTCCCCAGTATAAAATAAGATGGATAGACGGCAATAGCGAAATCCAGCAAGTGATACTTTCTCAGTAACTATGGTGCTAGAAGCTATAAGGGAAAAGGAAATAAATGAAACGGACAATGTTGGACCTTGCAGTGTTGAAGCTAAAGTAGAAGAGCTTTGTTGCCGATCAATGTACAGGAGAGGTTTGTGATATATGAAAGAAATTAATATGTGGTTTGGATGCAGAATGGCAAGCCAGCCGGCTGGGAACAATGCAAGACCGCCGGCGGTGCAGATCAGAGGACAGCCTGTTGCCCAGAAGAATGGCTGTTGCTCAACCTGATTGAATTGACCTGCGTAGCAATATCCTTTCCAGTCTTAAGCCATATGTACCATTATCTAGAAAAAGTTTCTTCTTTTTAGTACTAGGCCCAGTTCACTTTTGCCTGGTGGGTTATGATACTCTTTGCCTGGTGGGTTATGATACTCTTTACGTTTCTTTTCTTTCTTGGCACTACTCTCGCCAACATTATGGTTTTTCATTGCTGCCTTTAGAGGTTTTCAAACGTCAGACGTTTTGTGCCTTTTTCATTGTACGACTCAATTCAAAACCCCGCTATTTCCGATAATAACATATACAAAATTACTTTACATAACAATAAACGAAAATTCAAATTCGCTATTTCCGTGCAGAGAGAATTGGGAGAAAGATTTTGAGCGAACTTGAGTCTTGGTGCAAGTTTAAGTTCAAACATGTGAATGGAAAACAAAAGAGGATGCATTTCTCGGACTTGACTTTGAGCACCTAAAGCAGGAGGCATGGTCAGAAAATCAGAAAGGTCATCCTTGTTTCAGAAGCGGCTAACTTGGTAGAAGCAGTGGCCATCTTTTGTACATCAAGCCATGGAGATTAGGATTTATTTAGTTCCTTTTTGGACTGGAAGTTGGAGGTGCAATGTTAAAATTTCTGCAGAATAACAATATATCTTAGATTTTGTTTTTAATGATTTACTAATGAAGTTTTATTGGAGTTCATCTCAAATTACTTATATACAAAGATTTGCAAGAGTCATTAAATTTTGAAAAATACTGGATTTTAATAAAATATTTGAATTTATTTCTTGGATAACACTATATTAGATTTAGAGTGAAAAAAATATTTATAAATTATTTATTTAATAAACATAAATTAGATAAAATCTATACAAATAAATTTAAATTTTCTATATTTTGAAAATATAATATTATTAAATAGATAAAAAAATTATAGATATGATAAATTTTTAATTATTTTAAAATTTTGTTTTATTTTTTGTTCGAATAATTTTAAAATTCTTAATATTTTATTTTATATTATGTTTGTATTTTATGTTAAAATATTAAAAATTTATCTATACTATATTAGTAAATATTTATTTAATATTGTTTTTGTAAATATTTAATAAATTATGTTTTATATAATATTTGATTTATGATAATGGACTATACTTTGTAGACGTTTATCAAATATTTACAAATATAAGATCTAATAACACTGAAAATTAAAACATATATTATAAAATCATTAGCTGAATTGATTAGATTTGCATTCTAAAAAATTGTGCCGTATATAAAAAATCATTTTGGAGTTTAGGGATAAAAATGGGTACAATTATTTTTAATCCCTTTGAAAGTCCTAGAAGATTTAGACACGTCACATCATTCTTCTCTAGATATAAAACGAGCAGAAGAGAAAGATTGTGAAGGCGTGTCTTGGCGGATTGTGGTGCGGTAAACCCTAAATCGATTTCTTCGTAATTGCCTGAAGTCCACCGATGCTTGCTACAACCATTGATTGCTTATTAAAGTTTCGTTTTCTGGTTTCTCGTAGTGCGTGTATTCTCTTGCGTCGAGTGGTCGGTCTTATAAGATGGATATCGAGCAGAAGCAGGCGGAGATAATTGATCAGCTCGTTAACCAAGCTTCTACCTGCAGAGGCGAGGATCTGAAGCCTATCATAATCGAAGCTACATCGAATCCTTCTCTATTCGCCTTCTCCGAGATTTTGGCTCTCCCCAATGTTGCCGAGGTCTCTCCGAAACTCCCCCAAGTGTTTGTTTCTTACGCAGCTCTATTATTTATTTGTTAGTAATATTAATGCTTTCGATTTTGGGACCTAACTAGACGATCTAGGGTTTTGACATAATGACATGCCTGTCCTGGTTGCCTTTCGAACTTTCTCAAGCGCGCATCATATATAATAGGAGTGTGTGTTTGTTGGCTTGTCATTTTAACTAGATTGGTGGTGTTGCTTCCTTGTTTGCTAAACTTATGTTGTGCAGATATCAGTTTTAGTGATCATACTTATTAGGTTTTTCCTTAAGCTGTTATCAATGCTTTGCAGCTTGAAGGAACTACAAATTCTGTGTACCTGGATGTACTTCGGTTGTTTGCCCATGGCACGTGGGCTGACTACAAATGTAGGATGGAACCTCAACTATTTCTATTCGTTTATACACTGTCACATTTTCTAATATTATTTTATCAACAAAAGGGTTTCCTATTCGTCTTCTAAATCGACTTCATTGAAACTCTAGGCAACGCTAGCGGCATTCCTCAGTTGGCTCCTGAACAAATTCTGAAACTAAAGCAGCTCACTGTGCTTACCCTTGCTGAGTCAAACAAGGTATACTGACACTGCACCTGATCTTCTATGTTATTTATCTATTCGTTTTTTTTCTTATTTCTAGGACGCCCCATCTCCCATCTCGGGCTTACGTAGTGTGTTTCCTTATCATTTCCTCATGTATCTCATTCTTCTGATTACTTTTTTAACAGGTATTGCCCTATGATACGCTGATGGTCGAGTTAGATGTCACCAATGTCCGTGAACTTGAGGACTTTCTTATCAATGAATGCATGTATGCTGTGAGTACTCTTAGCAGTTTGCTTCCCTATTTCTATCTGAGTAATCTGTATTTTTGTTTTTCAGCAAATTGCACAGACAGCTAACTGTGACAATGCAGAAAGGTGTAGAACCATGGTGCTGATTTTTTTAAAACATTTCAGGGTATAGTTAGAGGAAAACTTGATCAGTTGAAAAGATGTTTTGAGGTGTGTTTTGTGTCTCATTTTTCTACATATCCATAATGCTTTTTGTTTAAACTCACAATCGCCTCAATAAGTGTCATATATCTTGCAAACATGTAGGTTCCGTATGCAGCTGGTAGGGACCTAAGGCCAGGACAACTAGAGAGTATGTTACACACATTGTCAAACTGGTAGTTTTCTTCTTCCCTTGGTTCCCAGGAATTTTTGCGCTGTATTTCTTATTAAAAGACCTTGTATGTGCTGTTAGAATGTGTGACTAATCATTTACCTCCATGGCCTACTCTCGAGATGTATGTGAAATGTCCTTTTTCATGAAAGAGTGTTATTTTAATATGTTGGTGCAAATTGATGTGTAGGTTGAACACGTCAGAAAATCTGCTCGTTTCAATTCAAGACAAGATAAAATGGGCGGACAATATGAGTGAGATGGACAAAAAACATCGTAAGGAAGTAGAAGAAGGGGTGGAAGACGTGAAGAAGTCTTTATCCATGAAGGTCAGTGATACATATGATGGACATGGAGGCCTAAGGGCTTCACTATTCCCTACTAAGTATATTATGTAAGTAACTATGGTTTACATTCGTGGTTACTTTTATGTAACCATGGGTAAAGAATGCAGTAATCTTGGGGTTCATCATTCATGAGTAGTTTAGGTTTATGTAAGAGGGAGGGGGGAGACTCCATGAAGAAATATTTTAAGGCCTTTGAGCTTTGCAATTCCAGTAGTATTATATTTTAAAAAGTTATGTTTCTAAATATTTAGTGAATCAGTCAGTCGACTTTGACAAAAAATCCTGTATGTTGGATGTAAACATTTGTTATGAAGTTATATGAGGAAACAAAAAAACAGTCAGACACATCTGCTCTGATGATATTTCAGTGAAGTGTTAAAGAATGGACCAACGATAGAGAAAGTGAAGTGTTGGAAAATGCACTTACTCTAATCTGATTTTCGGAATAAAATGTGTAGACTTTTGTGAAATGTGGTGGTCGATGTAGTCTTACTTACATTGTGGGCAGGGGGATGTCGACATCAGAGGGCATAGAGAGATGTTTGAGGAATCAAGTGGAGTGATGGACTACGAAGAAGATGGAATCCGACCGAAGAGGTAAATAACTGTGTTTCCCCATTAAATATTAGCTATTGTGATATTGACATACCAGTAGAAAGGATGGTGGGATATGGGATCATAACACACACACACACTCACACACACACACTCATTTTTGGAACGCAGGAGGAGGCATCCGGTAACAAGATAGAAGAGAGAGAGAGACATTGTGTGGACTGACATTCTATTTGCCGACTATATGATGTTTTTTGTGGTAACTCATGTTTGCTTTGGTAGCGGATTTGTATAGAACCCCCAAATTCCGTCGGCTTCTCTCTTATGTTTTGGAAATCTGACCCCAAGGACTTGTTTAAAAACAAAATAATCTAAAAATTGATTGATGTCTGTGAATTGTTCAATTTTAACGAGCAAACTAGGCGGTGAAGAGAGATGGAATGATTTGGGAAATGCAGATAAATGAAAAACAAGGATAGCTGTCATATTTATTATGTCAGTCTTGCGTCTGGTGCGTTTGGTGACCCTCGCCGGCCCTGGCTCAGGCTAATCAATGCCGAGGAGGTGAGTTGATCTGTCGTAGACCACAGCTGCTTCCTCGGAAATCTTGCAAGTGAAGCCAAATCCTGGCTCACTGTTTTTTCCTCACTCTCCCACATCTGGGTCTCATCTTCCAGCAGTTACCGCCTAGGCCACGTTTTATAGCGCTTGATCCTCCCCGTTCACTTTCAAGCTTATACTCGTTTTCCATATGCATGTCTTTTCATTCCGTTTATATAGCCCCCATGTTTAATTGATAGCTGACCTCAGAAACAGAAACATAAGTATCCTTTGTATCTTTTGTTTTTAAAAAATATAGTTGTAATCTTAACATAATTTTCCATTGCAAATTAAATGTTTTGTGCAAGATACACGTGCATTTGCCTAGATGAGCATCGCCGCTCTATCCCGGCCCTTTACAGAGTCTTTGATGTCGACACTAAGACAGATGATCAACCGCAACTTGTCTTCGTGGCTTGGCCTCTGATGGTTTGAGTCGTAAGCATGAGATCGTTGCGACCTTTCAAGTAACACTCAGCTCTGGCAACACGTCCATGTATATCACTACCTGTGTTTTGAGAGGTTCATCATATCCAGCCAGATCCGACTCTTTAACAACCTATCCACCAACCCATCATCCAAAACTGACAACATATGTTTCTCTACCGCACTTCCTTAGCCTTTTTGCTTCACTATCATGTTGCCTTCCTTTGTTGAAGCCCTCCACAGCCGTTATTCATAATCTATGATCTTAGAAACTGCAGTAATAAAGCACCGCACCAGTTTGAAGTGTCAAATTAACTCTAGGGATGGATATTGAAAAAAAATGTAGCATTAGCGCTTTTATTTGCGAGGGAGCAAGTCAAAATAGGAAAAGCACTGCCATTTCTTGTATTTCACCAGGTAACAGAGAACGATGGTTGTATTGCGTCCCCGACCAGCTTTGCAGTGAACATAAGTAGTTTTGTCACTTGACGCATTCTCTTCCCACCCCCAAAAAGAAACCACAATAGGATAAGCGAATGATTGAATGATTGATGATATATGAATTCTCAAGTACCGGGACAAAATAAAAGATAATTCATTCGTAATTATTTTAAAAACACCAGAAAACATTCTTTTAACATAAGATCTTTAAATAAAACAGTTATTAGTAGACTAGAGCCATTAGATCAACATTTATAATAATTAAAGTTAAATAATTCAAAAAATAATACAATATCGATTTGCGATATTTGTTTCTAGACCAAGTAAGATATTTATGGACGAAAAAATCATCCGTACACTACTCACATATATCCAAGATGTGAATAAAATAGTTAAAAACATATATTTCAAAACCTATGAGATTTTCGGTTTTTCGGGACAAAATAAAAGATAATTTATTCGACAAGGATAACTGTTTTGAAAACATCAGAAAAAATTCTTTCAATATAAGATCTTTGAATAAAACAGTTATTAGTAGAATAGAACCATTAGATCAATATTTATGAAAATTAAAGTTAAATAATTCAAAAAATAATAAAATATCGATTTGCGATATTTGTTTATGTACCAAGGAAGATATTTATGAATGAAAAAATCACATGTACACTACTCACATATATCCAATATGTGAATAGAGTAGTTAAATACATATTTTAAAATTTTGACATATTTCTCAAAACCCGTGGACTAACACCTATGAGATTTTCGGTTTTTCGGGACAAAATAAAAGATAATTCATTCGACAAGGGTAAATGTTTTGAAAACATCAGAATACATTCTTTCAACATAATATATTTGAATAAAATAGTTATTCGTAGACTAGAGCCATTATATCAATATTTATAACAATTAAAGTTAAATAATTCGAAAAATAATGCAATATCGATTTCGATATTTGCTTCTGGGCCAAGGAAGATATTTATGGACGAAAAAATCATCCATACACTACTCACGTATATCCAAGATGTGAATAAAGTAGTTAAAATCATATTTCAAAACTTTTCCATATTTCTCAAAAACCGTGGACTAACACCGATGAGATTTTCGGTTTTTCGGGACAAAATAATAGATAATTCATTCAACAAGGGTAACTGTTTTGAAAACATCAGAAAACATTCTTTCAACATAAGATCTTTGAATAAAACAGTTATTAGTTGAATAGAGAAATTAGATCAATATTTATAACAATTAAAGTTAAAAAATTCGAAAAATAATGCAATATCGATTTGTGATATTTGTTTCTGGGCAAGGGAAGATATTTATGGATGAAAAAATTACCCGTACACTACTCACATATATCCAAGATGTGAATAAAGTAGTTAAAGACATATTTCAAAACTTTGACATATTTCTTAAAAGCCGTGAACTAACACATATGAGATTTTCGATTTTTCGGGATAAAATAAAAGATAATTCATTCGACAAGGGTAACTGTTTTGAAAACATTAGAAAACATTCTTTCAATATAAGATCTTTGAATAAAACAGTTATTAGTAGAATAGAGCCATTATATCAACATTTATGATAATTAAAGTTAAATAATTAGAAAAATAATAAAATATCGATTTGCGATATTTGTTTCTGGATCAAATAAGATATTTATGGACGAAATAATCACCCGTACACTACTCACATATATCCAAGATGTGAATAAAGCAGTTAAAATCATATTTCAAAACTTTGACATATTTTTCAAAAATCGTGGACTAACACCTATGAGATTTTCGATTTTTCAGGATAAAATAAAAGACAATTTATTTGATAAGGGTAACTATTTTGAAAATATCAGAAAATATTTTTTCAACATAAGATATTTGAAAAAATAGTTATTAGTAGACTAGAGCAATTATATAAACATTTATAACAATTAAGGATAAACAATTCGAAACATAATGCAATATTGATTTCCGATGTTTGTTTATGGGCCAAGAAAGATATTTATAGACGAAAAAATCACCCGTACACTACTCACATATATCCAAGATGTGAATAAACTAGTTAAAAGTATATTCAAAACTTTGTTATATTTCTCAAAACCCGTGTACTAACAGCTATGAGATTTTCGGTTTTTCGGTACAAAATAAAAGATAATTCATTCGACAAGGGTAACTGTTTTGAAAACATCAGAAAACATTCTTTCATCATAAATTTTTTGAATAAAACAATTATTAATAGAATAGAGCCATTAGATCAATATTTATGATAATTAAAGAAAAATAATTCGAAAAATAATGCAATATAGATTTACGATATTTGTTTCTGGAAAAAGAAAGATATTTATGAACGAAAACATCACCGTATACTACTTACATATATCCAAGATGTGAATAAATTAGTTAAAAGCATATTTCAAAACTTTGACATATTTCTCAAAACCCGTGGACTAACACCTATGAGATTTTTGGTTTTCCGGGACAAAATAAAAGTTAATTCATTCGACAAGTGTAATTGTTTTGGAAACATCAGAAAACATTCTTTCAACATAAGATCTTTGAATAAAACAGTTATTAATAGACTATAGCCATTAGATCAACATTTATAACAATTAAAGTTAAATAATTCGAAAAATAATAGAATATCGATTTGCGATATTTGTTTCTGGGCCAATGAAGATATTAATGGACGAAACAATCACCCGTACATTACTCACATATATCCAAGATGTGAATAAAGTAGTTAAAAGCATATTTTAAAACTTTGAAATATTTCTCAAAACCCGTGGACACCTATGAGATTTTTGGTTTTTCAGGACAAAATAAAATATAATTCATTCGACAAGTGTAATTGTTTTGAAAACATCAAAAAAAATTATTTCAACATAAGATCTTTGAATAAAACAGTTATTAGTAGACTAGAGCCATTAGATCAACATTTATAACAATTAAAGTTAAATAATTCGAAAAATAATACAATATCGATTTGCGATATTTGTTTCTGCGCCAAGGAATATATTATGGTCGAAAAATCACCCGTACACTACTCACATATATCCAAGATGTGAATAAAGTAGTTAAAACCATATTTCAAAACTTTGACATATTTTTCAAAACCCGCGTACTAACAGCTATGAGATTTTCGGTTTTTCAGTACAAAACAAAAGATAAATCATTCGACAAGGGTAACTGTCTGTTTCTGGACAAAGGAAGATATTTATGGACAAAAAAATCACCCGTACACTACTCACATATTTCCAAGATGTGAATAAAGTAGTTAAAAATATATTTCAAAACTTTGACATATTTCTCAAAACCCGTGGACTAACACCTATGAGATTTTCGGTTTTTCAGGACAATTTAAAAGATAATTCATTCGACAAGTGTAATTGTTTTGAAAACATCAAAAAACATTCTTTCAACATAAGATCTTTGAATAAAACAGTTATTAATAGACTATAGCCATTAGATCAACATTTATAACAATTAAAATTAAATAATTCAAAAAATAATACAATATCGATTTGCGATATTTGTTTCTGGACCAAGGAAGATATTTATGGACGATAATATCACCCGTACACTACTCACATATATCCAAAATATGAATAATACAGTTAGAAGTATATTTCAATACTTTGACATATTTCTCAAAACCCGTGTAGTAACACCTATGAGATTTTCGGTTTTTTGGGACAAAATAAAAGAAAATTCATTCGATAAAAGTAACTGTTTTTAAAACATCAGAAATCATTCTTTCATCATAAGATTCTTGAATAAAACAGTTATTAGTAGACTAGAGCCATTAGATCAATATTTATGACAATTAAAGTTAAACAATTCGAAAAATAATGCAATATCGATTTGCGATATTTGTCTTTGGACAAAGGAAGATATTTATGGATGAAACAATCACCCGTAAACTACTCACATATATCCAAAATATGAATAAAATAGTTAAAAGCATATTTCAAAACTTTGACATATTTTTCAAAACCCCTGTACTAACAGCTATAATAGTTTCGGTTTTTCTGTACAAAACAAAAAGATACTTCATTTGACAAGGGTAACTGTTTTGAAAACATCAGAAAATATTCTTTCAATAGAAGATCTTTAAATAAAATAGTTCTTAGTATATTAAAGCCATTAGATAAACATTTATGACATTTAAAGTTAAACAGTTAAAAAAATAATGCAATATCGATTTGCGATATATTTGCTGAGCCTAGGAGGATATTTATGGATGAAAAAATCACCCGTATACTACTCAAATATATCCAAGATATGAATAAAATAGTTAAAAACATATTTTAAAACTTTGACATATTTCTCAAAACCCGTGAACTAACACCTATGAGATTTTCGGTTTTTCGAGACAAAATAAAAGATAATTCATTCGACAAGGGTAACTGTTTTGAAAACATCAGAAAACATTCTTTCAATACAAGATCTTTGAATAAAACAGTTATTAGTAGAATAGAGCCATTAGATCAACATTTATGAAAATTAAAGTTAAATAATTCGAAAAATAATGAAATATCGATTCGCGATATTTGTTTCTGGACCAAGGAAGATATTTGTGAACGAAACAATCACCCATACACTACTCACATATATCCAAGATGTGAATAAAGTAGTTAAAAGCATATTTCAAAATTTTGACATATTTCCCAAAACCCGTGAACTAACACATATGAGATTTTCGGTTTTTCGGGATAAAGTAAAAGATAATTCATCCGACAAGGATAATTGTTTTGAAAACATCAGAAAACATTCTCTCAACATAAGATCTTTGAATAAAATAGTTATTAGTAGACTAGAGCCATTATATCAACATTTATAACAATTAAAGTTAAACAATTCGAAAAATAATACAATATCAATTTGCGATATTTGCTTCTGGGCCAAGGAGTACACTAATCACATATATCCAAGACGTGAATAAAGTAGTTAAAATCGTATTTCAAATTTTTGACATATGTCTCAAAACCCGTGGACTAACACCTATGGGATTTTCGGTTTTTCGGCATAAAATAAAAGATAATTCATTCAACAAGGTTAACTGTTTTGAAAACATCAGAAAACATTTATTCAACATAAGATCTTTGAATAAAATAGTTATTAGTAGACTAGAGCCAACATTTATGACAATTAAAGTTAAATAATTCGAAAAATAATGAAATATCGATTGGCGATATTTGTTTCTGTACCAAGGAAGATATTGATGGACGAAAAAATCACTTGTACACTACTCACATATATCCGAGATGTGAATAAAGCAGTTAAAAGCATATTTTAAAACTTTGACATATTTTTCAAAAACCGTGGACTAACACCCATGAGAGTTTTGGTTTTTCGGGACAAAATAAAAGATAATTTATTTGACAAAGGTAAATGTTTTGAAAACATTAGAAAATATTCTTTAAACATAAGATATTTGATTAAAACAGTTATTAGTACACTAGAGGAATTATATCCACATTTATAACAATTAAAGGTAAACAATTCGAAAAATAATGCAATATTGATTTGCGATATTTGTTTATGGGCCAAGGAAGATATTTATAGACGAAAAAACCACCCTTACACTAATCACATATATTCAAGATGTGAATAAAGTAGTAAAAGGTATATTTCAAGACTTTGACATATTTCTCAAAACCCGTGGACTAACACCTATTAGAGTTTCGGTTTTTTGGAACAAAATAAAAGATAATTCATTCAACAACGTTAACTATTTTTAAAACATCAGAAAACATTCTTCCAATATAAGATCTTTGAATAAAAAAGTTATTAGAATAATAGAGCCATTAGATTAATATTTATGACAATTAAAGTTAAATCATTCGAAAATAATGAAATATCGATTTGTGATATTTGTTTCTGGACCAAGGAAAATATTTATGGATAAAAAACCACCCGTTAAATACTCACATATATCCAAGATATGAATAAAGTAGTTAAAAGCATATTTTAAAACTTTGACATATTTCTCAAAACCCGTGGACGAGAGTTTCGGTTTATGACATTTATGACATTTAAAGTTAAACAGTTAAAAAAATAATGCAATATCGATTTGCGATATATTTGCTGAGCCTAGGAGGATACTTATGGACGAAAAAATCACTCGTACATTACTCACATATACCCAAGATATGATTAAAGTAGGTAAAAGCATATTTAAAAACTTTGACATATTTCTCAAAACCCGTGGACTAACACCTATAAGATTTTCGGTTTTTCGGGACAAAATAAAAGATAATTCATTCGACAAAGGTAACTGTTTTGAAAATATCAGAAAACATTCTTTCAACATAAGATCTTTAAATAAAACAGTTATTAGTATACTAGAGCCGTTAGATCAACATTTATAACAACTAAAGTTAAACAATTCGAAAAATATTGCAATATCGATTTGCGATATTTGTTTCTGTAGCAATGAAGATATTTATGGACGAAAAAATCACCCGTACACTACTCACATATTCCCAAGATGTGAATAAAGTAGTTAAAAGCATATTTCAAAACTTTGACATATTTCTCAAAACCCGTGAACTAACACTTATAAGATTTTTAGTTTTTTGGAAAAAAATAAAAAATAATTCATTCGACAAAGGTAACTATTTTGAAAACATTAGAAAACATTCTTTTAATATATGATCTTTAAATAAAACAGTTATTAGTAGAATAGAGCCATTAGATCAATATTTATGACAATTAAAGTTAAATAATTCGAAAAATAATAAAATATCAATGTGCGATATTTGTTTCTAGACCAAGTAAGATATTTATGGACGAAAAAATCACCCGTACACTACCCACATATATCCAAGATGTGAATAAAGTAGTTAAAAGCATATTTCAAAGCTTTGACAAATTTCTCAAAACCCGTGAACTAACACCTATAAGATTTTCAGTTTTTCGGAACAAAATAAATTCGATAACGGTAACTGTTTCGAAAACATTAGAAAACATTCTTTCAACATAAGTTATTTGAATAAAACAGTTATTAGTAGAACAGAGCCATTAGATCAATATTTATAATAATTAAAGTTAAACAATTCGAAAAATAATGCTATATCGATTTGCGATATTTGTTTCTGGGCCAAGGAAGATATTTATAGACGAAACAATCACCCGTACACAACTCACATATATCCAAGATGTGAATAAAGTAGTTAAAAGTATATTTCAAAACTTTGACATATTTCTCAAAACCCGTGTACTAACACATATGAGATTTTGGTTTTTTGAGAAAAAACAAAAGATAATTCATTTGACAAAGGTAACTATATTGAAAACATCAAAAAACATTCTTTCAACATAATATCTTTGAATAAAACAGTTATTAGTACACTATATCTATTAGATCAACATTTATAACAATTAAATTTAAACAATTCAAAAAATAATGCAATATCGATTTGCGATATTTATTTCTGGGCAAAGAAAGATATTTATGGATGAAAAAATCACCCGTACACTACTAACATATATCCAAGATATGAATAAAGTAGTTAAAAGCATATTTCAAAAAGTTTGACATATTTCTCAAAACCCGTGAACTAACACCTATGAGATTTTTGGTTTTTCGGTACAAAATAAAAGATAATTCATTCGACAAGGGTAACTGTTTTGGAAACATAAGAAAAAATTCTTTCAACATAAGATCTTTGAATAAAACAGTTATTAGTAAAATAAAGCTATTAGATCAACATTTATAACAATTAAAGTTAAACAATTCGAAAAATAATGCAATATCGATTTGCGAAATTTGTTTCTCGGCCAAGTAAGATATTTATGGATGAAAAAATCACCCGTAAACTACTCATATATATCCAATATGTGAATAAAGTAGTTAAAATCATATTTCAAAACTTTGACATATTTCTCAAAACCCGTGGACTAACACCTATGAGATTTCGTTTTTTGTGACAAAATAAAAAATAATTCATTCGAGAAGGGTAACTATTTTGAAAACATCAGAAAATATTCTTTCAACATAAGATTTTTGAATAAAATATTTATTAGTAAACTAGAGCTATTAGATCAACATTTATAACAATTAAAGTTAAATAATTTTAAAAATAATGCAATATCGATTTGCGATATTTGTTTCTGGATATTATAAATGATGTTATAATGAATATAGTACTATGTATATTTGTTTGAGAGAGAGAATAAATGTGAATAAGTTAAGAAAGAAGATTTTACTTCCTACTTTTTTCATTCACCGTGAGCATCCTTACATGAAGAGGTAAGTGTTATTTATAGACACTTTAAGTCGGTTCACAACAATATTATTCAATTAATTATGGATAATCATTTATCTATTTTTAACACTCCCCCTTGATTATCCATTACAATAAAATTATTACGTACTGCCTCGTTAAAAAACTTATCATATAAAAAACCCAACGGGATAAAAATCATGATAAGGGAAAAAGAGTGCAGATACGTAATCTCCCCCTGAAGAAGATGAATATAATTTCTTCATAGATCTCGTAAGTAACGCATTCCAATATTCTGAACATGTTTTCTGAATGTTGTTGTAGGGAGTGCCTTAGTGAACAAATCTGCTGCATTATCGCTTGAACAAATATATTCGATGTCAAGTTCTTGATTTTTCTGTAGTTCTTGGATATAGGAGAAAAATCTCGGAGGAATATGTTTTGTCCGGTCACTCTTGATATAACCTTCTTTGATTTGAGCGACGCATGCAGCATTATCTTCGAATAATTTTATTGGCTCTTTGTTGTAGGTTAGTCCACTTGATCTTTCAATATGTTGGATCATGTTTCTGAGCCTTACACATTCTCTACATGCTTCATGAAGGGCAATGATTTCTGCATAATTTGAAGAAGTGGCGACCAAAGTTTGTTTTTGAGATCGCCACGAGATCGCAGTTCCGCCAATTGTGAAAACATAACCGGTTTGAGACTGAGCTTTGTGTGGATCTGATAAATACCCAGCATCTGCAAAACCAACTAAACTAAACTCGGGGTTTCTAGAATAAAATAATCCCAAATCAATCGTACCTTGGAGATAATGGAAAATATGTTTTATTCCATTCCAATGTCTGCGCGTAGGTGATGAACTATATCTCGCAAGTAAATTTGTAGCAAATGCTATGTCTGGTCGAGTGCAATTTGCGAGATACATAAGTCCACCGATGGCACTCATATAAGGTACTTCAGGACCTAATATATCTTCATTATCTTCACAAGGTCGAAATGGATCCTTGTTTATATTAAGCGATCGATTAACCATTGGAGTACTGAAAGGATTCATTTTATCCATATTAAATCGTTTTAATATTCTTTTCGTATAATTTGATTGATGCACAAATATCCCATATTGGAAATGCTCAATTTGGAGTCCTAGACAAAACTTTGTCTTTCCAAGATCTTTCATTTCAAATTCTTCTTGCATATGAGTTCTTGCATTATCAATTTCCTTTTGAGTTCCAATTATATTCAGGTCATCTACATAAACAACAATGATCACAAAGCCTGATGGGGATTTATTTATAAATACGCAAGGGCATATCGCGTTGTTAATATATCCTTTTTTCAATAGATATTCACTTAAGCGATTATATCACATGCGTCTGGATTGTTTTAACCCATATAATGATCGCTGTAATTTGACTGAGTATAGTTCTTTGGGTCCTTTAGAGATCTTTGATCCTTCTGGGATCTTGAATCCTTCTGGGATTCTCATGTATATATCACTATCAAGGGTTCCATACAGGTATGCAGTCACGACATCCATAAGGTGCATTTCTAAACTTTTGGATGATGATAAACTCATTAAATATCTAAATGTAATTGCATCCATGATCGGAGAATATGTTTCTTCATAGTCTATTCCCGGTCTTTGAGAAAACCCTTGTACAACAAGACGGGCTTTATATCTAGTGACCTCGTTTTTCTCATTTCTTTTTCTTACAAAAACCCACTTACACCCAACTGGCACTACATCTTCAGGTGTAATGAAAATGGGTCCGAAAACATTTCTTTTTTGTAGAGAGAATAATTTATTTCTCATGGCTATTTGCCATTTTTCCCAATCGGATCTTTTTTGACACTCTCTTATGGACATTGGTTCTGCGTCATCATTTTCATTTTCAATTTCTTTGGACACAGAAAAGGAGAATATTCCATTAATATCCTCTATTTCATTTCTAACCCATAATTTTCTATTTTGGGTATAGTTAATTGAAATCTCATATATTTCTATATTGCGTTCGTCTTCTGGACGGAGTTCCACTTCACGGTTTTCGAAAACCTGTTTGCATATGTCTTCCGGATATTCCGTTTGAGTTGGTTCTTCTATAATCTTTTCACAAATATTTTCGAGACGTTTTTTGTAAGGTTCTTCCAGAACCTTTTGACTTTGTTCTCCCAAACACTTTTTCTTACGGGGATGTTTATCTTTTGAGCCCATCGGTCTCCCCCTCTTTAATTGAACTCTGGTTCATTTATTTTATTGCAATCAATATGTTCTACAGGAACATTAATTCTTGATGGGACATTCACAGCGGGTATATATGATTTCGTCACTCGTTTTGTATCTGTGAATGCATCTGGCAACTGGTTTGCAATATTTTGCAAATGTACGATTTTCTGAACTTCTATTTCACGTTGTTTTGTGGGAGGATCAAGATATAACAAAGATGGCGTACACCATTTAATATCTTCTTGTATATATGATTTCGTCACTCGTTTTGTATCTGTGAATGCATCTGGCAACTGGTTTGCAATATTTTGCAAATGTACGATTTTCTGAACTTCTATTTCACGTTGTTTTGTGGGAGGATCAAGATATAACAAAGATGGCGTACACCATTTAATATCTTCTTGTACTTGTTTAATTTCTCCCCCTAACGTAGGAAATTCATTTTCATCAAAATGATAATCGATAAATCGTGCCGTAAACATGTCACCAGTTCGTGGTTCAAGATACCGAATAATACTTGATGATGTAAATCCAATATAAATCCCTAATCTTCTCTGTGGCCCCATCTTTGTTCTTTGTGGTGGGGCTATAGGAACATAAACCGCACACCCAAAAACTCGGAGATGGGATACATCGGGCTTCTGGCCAGATGTTAATTGTAATGGGGAATATTCATGATATGCACTTGGTCTTATTTGTACCAATGCTGCCGCGTGCAATATAGCATGACCCCATACTGAAATTGGGAGATTTGTTCTCAAAATTAACGGTCTCGCAATAAGTTGTAACCGTTTTATCAAAGACTCAGCCATACCATTTTGTGTATGAACATGCGGAACCGGATGTTCAACATTGATTCCGAGAGCCATACAATAATCATTAAAGGCTTGTGACGTGAATTCACCAGCGTTGTCAAGTCTTACTTTCTTTATAGTATAATCAGGGAATTGGGCTCTTAATCTGATTATTTGAGCAATGAATCTTGCGAAAGTCATATTTCGTGTGGTTAACAAACACACATGTGACCATCTACTAGATGCGTCAATTAAAACCATAAAATATCAAAATGGCCCACATGATGGGTGAATAGGTCCACATATATCACCATGTATTCTTTCTAAAAATACTGGAGATTCATTACTAATTTTGGCTGATGATGGCCGAGTAATAAGTTTTCCTTGAGAACATGCTTTACACGAAAACTCGCGTGATTGAAAAATCTTCTGGTTTTTCAATGGGTGACCATTAGAATTTTGCACAATTTTTCTCATCATAACTGATCCAGGATGTCCTAGTCTTTCATGCCAGACTTTGATTGTACTCGTAAACTTCTGGTTTACCGTGATATATGATTCAATTATATTTATTTTTGTGTAATATAATCCAAAGGATATTTCTTCCAATATTTGTTTCTGCTCCCATGTAATGCAAAGATATTCAATGTTATTTTTGCTCATTGTCTCTATGTGATACCCATTTGTACGGATGTCTTTGAAACTTAATAAGTTTCTATAAGACTTGGGGGAATATAAAGCATCATTTATTTCAAATTTTGTTCCCATTGGCATTGAAAAACTAGCTCTTCCAGAGCCTATGATAATATTTGCATTACCCGATATTGTATTCACGCTTCCGGCGGAATCTTTCATTTTGAGGTAAGGAAACTAAATACAACTTTATATATATAACATTAAACTTAATTATCTTGTTCTTTGGTATTCTCGGAATCAACCAGAAAATCAGTAACATCGAGATATGCATTTCCATCGAAAGAAGGTCCGGGTTCATCCGAGATAAAGTTGGTTTCACTTTATTTTCCTTTTTGTTTCTGTGACTCTTGATACAAATTAGCCAAATGTTTTGGTGTACGACAGGTACGAGACCAATGTCCTTTCATGCCACATCTGTAACAAACATTTTCGTATTGTATATTTTGGCGTACAACAGGTACGCGACCAACTTCATTTTCGTGGACTTTATTCTTTCTCCCGAATTTGAATTCATTGGGACGAAAACCTCTTCCTTTTCCTCGTCCACGTCCACCTCCTCGTCCAAGTCCACGACCACGACTATGGCCTCGACCACGTCCATGTCCTTGCCAATTATTATAACTGGATGATGCAACATTCACTTCTGGGAATGGAGCTGATCCAGTGGGACGAGATTGATGGTTCATCATCACAAGTTCATTATTTTGTTCAGCAACAAGGAGAACTTGCATTAACTCCGAATAACGAGTATATCCCTTTGCTCGATATTGTTGTTGCAGGATTACATTTCCAGGATGAAATGTTTGGAGAGTTTTTTCAATCATATCATAATCACTTACTTTTTCTCCACATAATATCATCTTAGAAGTGATTCCAAACAACGCGGAATTATATTCACTTACACTTTTATAATCTTGAAACCGGAGGTTTAACCACTCATGTTTAGCTTTTGGTAAGATCACATATTTCTGGTGATCAAACCTATCTTTGAGTGATTGCCAAAGATCTGCAGGATCTTCTTTTGTGATATATTCGTCTTTTAAACCATCATGGATATGGTGGCATAAAAATATCATGGCTTTTGCTTTTTTCTCATCGGATGTTGTTTCCGACCTATCGATGGTGCCAAGAAGGTCTTTTGCCTTTAAATGCATTTTTGCAGCTACTGCCCATGTCATGTAATTTTTTCCAGATATATCAAGGGCAGCAATCTCGAGTTTTGCCAAATTTGATATTATAACTTATTTTAGGATCTCAGGTAGATGGTAGAACTTCGTGCTGATAACGTGTTATAAATGATGTTATAATGAATATAGTACTATGTATATTTGTTTGAGAGAGAGAATAAATGTGAATAAGTTAAGAAAGAAGATTTTACTTCCTACTTTTTTCATTTACCGTGAGCATCCTTACATGAAGAGGTAAGTGTTATTTATAGACACTTTAAGTCGGTTCACAACAATATTATTCAATTAATTATGGATAATCATTTATCTATTTTTAACACTTTCAACATAAGATTTTTGAATAAAAAATTTATTAGTAAACTAGAGCTATTAGATCAACATTTATAACATTAAAGTTAAATAATTTTAAAAATAATGCAATATCGATTTGCGATATTTGTTTCTGGACCAAGCAACATATTTATGAATGAAAAAATCACGTGTACACTACTCACATATATCGAAAATGTGAATAAGTAGTTAAAAGCATATTTCAAAACTTTGACATATTTCTCAAAACCCGTGAACTAACACCTATAAGATTTTCGATTTTTTGGGACAAAATAAAAGACAATTCATTCGACAAGGGTAACTCTTTTGAAAACATTAGAAAACATTCTTTCAACATTAGATCTTTAAATAAAACAGTTATTAGTATACTAGAGCCATTAGATCAATATTTATAAAAATTAAAGTTAACCAATTCAAAAAATAATGCAATATCGATTTGCGATATTTGTTTCTATAGCAATAAAGATATTTATGGACGAAAAAATCACCCATACACTATTCACATATACCTAAGATGTGAATAAAGTAGTTAAAAGCATATTTCAAAACTTTGACATATTTCTCAAAATCCGTGAACTAACACCTATAAGATTTTTAGTTTTTCGGGACAAAATCAAAAATAATTCATTCGACAAGGGTAACTATTTTGAAAACATCACAAAACATTCTTTTAATATATGATCTTTGAATCAAACAGTTATTAGTATAATAGAGCCATTAGATCAATATTTATGACAATTAATGTTAAATAATTCGAAACATAATGAAATATCAATTTGCGATATTTTTTTTTGGACCAAGTAAGATATTTATGGGCGAAAAAATCACCCGTACACTACTCACATATATCCAATATGTGAATAGAGTAGTTAAAAACATATTTCAAAACTATGAGATTTTTGGTTTTTCGGAACAAAATAAAAAATAATTCATTTGACAAGGGTAACTGTTTTGAAAACATTAGAAAACATTTTTTCAACATAATATCTTTGAATAAAACATTTATTAGTAGAATAGAGCCATTAGATCAACATTTATAATAATTAAAGTTAAACAATTCAAAAAATAATGCAATATCGATTTGTGATATTTGTTTCTGGGCCAAAGAAGATATTAATGGACGAAAAAATCACCCGTACACTACTCACATATATCCAAGATGTGAATAAAGTAGTTAAAAACATATTTCTAAACTTTGACATATTTCTCAAAACCCGTGAACTTACACTTATGAGATTTTTGGTTTTTCGGGACAAAATAAAAGATAATTTATTCGACAAGGGTAACTATTTTGAAAACATTAGAAAACATTCTTTCAATATAAGATTTTTGTACAAAATACTTATTAGTAGACTAGAGTCATTAGATCAACATTTGTAACAATTAAAGTTAAATAATTCGAAAAATAATACAATATCGATTTGCGATATTTTTCTATTGGCCAAACAAGATATATATGGATGAAACAATCACCCGTACACTACTCATATATATCTAAGATGTGAATAAAGTAGTTAAAAGCATATTTCAAAACTTTTACATACTTCTCAAACTCGTAGACTAACATCTATGAGATTTTTGGTTTTTCGGGACAAAGTAAAGATAATTCATTTGACAACGGTAACTGTTTTGAAAACATCAGAAAACATTCTTTCAACATAAGATCTTTGAATAAAAC
>CM032164.1:237217-268436 GCA_018901935.1 Pugionium cornutum
AAACCCTAAACCCTAAACCCTAAACCCTAAACCCTAAACCCTAAACCCTAAACCCTAAACCCTAAACCCTAAACCCTAAACCCTAAACCCTAAACCCTAAACCCTAAACCCTAAACCCTAAACCCTAAACCCCTAAACCCTAAACCCTAAACCCTAAACCCTAAACCCTAAACCCTAAACCCTAAAACCCTAAACCCTAAACCCTAAACCCTAAACCCTAAACCCTAAACCCTAAACCCTAAACCCTAAACCCTAAACCCTAAACCCTAAACCCTAACCCTAAACCCCTAAACCCTAAACCCTAAACCCTAAACCCTAAACCCTAAACCCTAAACCCTAAACCCTAAACCCTAAACCCTAAACCCTAAACCCTAAACCCTAAACCCTAAACCCTAAACCCTAAACCCTAAACCCTAAACCCTAAACCCTAAACCCTAAACCCTAAACCCTAAACCCTAAACCCTAAACCCTAAACCCTAAACCCTAAACCCTAAACCCTAAACCCTAAACCCTAAACCCTAAACCCTAAACCCTAAACCCTAAACCCTAAACCCTAAACCCTAAACCCTAAACCCTAAACCCCAAACCCTAAACCCTAAACCCTAAACCCTAAACCCTAAACCCTAAACCCTAAACCCTAAACCCTAAACCCTAAACCCTAAACCCTAAACCCTAAACCCTAAACCCTAAACCCCTAAACCCTAAACCCTAAACCCTAAACCCCAAACCCTAAACCCTAAACCCTAAACCCTAAACCCTAAACCCTAAACCCTAAACCCTAAACCCTAAACCCTAAACCCTAAACCCTAAACCCTAAACCCTAAACCCTAAACCCTAAACCCTAAACCCTAAACCTAAACCTAAACCCTAAACCCTAAACCCTAAACCCTAAACCCTAAACCCTAAACCCTAAACCCTAAACCCTAAACCCTAAACCCTAAACCCTAAACCCTAAACCCTAAACCCTAAACCCTAACCCCTAAAAAATATAAGATAAGATGCGAACCCGAAAAATAAAATGGTGGATAATTTTGATATTAAAAAGTCATAATGCTTACACGTTTTTAAATTTTCTTTGGTTATTTTTTTGTAAGCAAAGAATAAAGGTTTCCCAAGTTTCTATTTACATTCCCGTCTCTTATAAAGAGCGACTAAACGATCAGACCAGACAGATGCACGAAGCTTGACCGCCTTACCCGTCATTGAAACACATCATCTCTTTCATTTATTTTGAAAAAATAAAATAACTGAGGTTGGTAATACAGAAGTCAACAAAAAGAGTTGTAAATGTATAGTCTCAAGAGATAGTATGTGAAACACTTGAAAAAGTTATGAATTTCAAAAATTCAGTGTAAGTTTCGAACTTCAAAATTAAGTATATCTTATTAAAAGTCTTAATCCAAATTCGTTATATCCAATACGAACTCTTTAACAAATTCCATATATTTAATTCAATATTATCAAATTCTATGAATATTTTAATTCTAAATATTTATATTCTGAAATTAATTAGTAAATGAATTTTATAGTCATTAATCTTTAATTGTAGAATGAAAAAATATATAAAATTAAAATATTTAGGATGTTCTAAATTATGAACTAGGTATATTAAAAAGTTATGGGCTGACGATGTATTTCTTTATTAGAAGTATTGTATAATAACAAATATTTTTAAAATTAATGTCACGATTTATATATATATATATACGTCGGAGAAGTTGAGAATATATTTCCCGTTCAATTAAAAGTTGAAAACATATTTTTTCTTCAGTGAAAAATTGAAAACATATTGTTCTATGTGTTGAAATTTCGAAACCTAATTAAATATCCGTGTAATTTCTATTGTACAAGTAACTTAACTGTTCGGGAAAAATTAGTTTCGAACTTTCTATTAAAAATATATATATGTTTTTTATTTGTGCAGGGTAAATATATAAAGGGTGACATTAGTTATACGATATATGATCAACTCCGATAGCTGGTGAGGGATTTATTGGGCTTATATTAGCTAACATAAATATTCAAGCCCATTAATTGAATTTGATGGTTCCATCGCAGTTGTCCTTAGTCGGTACTCTCATATCGATTTCGCGATACCGGCAAGGATTTCCAATAGACGATGCCGACGGATTCGAAAATGACCAAGTTTCTTCAATCCTGTGGTAGTTGTCCATGCTCGTTTCTTTCTTCTTCTTTTTTTTGTGAAGCTTTTGATTGATTTGTTTTTGTGGGAGCAGGATATGATTTGATTCTGGGATCTATAGCTGCAATTTATGTTGTCATGGCACCATATACTAAGGTGGAAGAGAGCTTCAACGTACAGGTACTCCTTTACAATTGTAACTATCTAGAGTCTCGCCTTTTTGTCCCTTTTATTGAGCGATCTCTCGTCCGAACTTGCACATTTGACCAGTCAATGCACGACATTCTTTACCATCGCCATCACTTGGACTCTGTGAGTGACCTCTTTTTGGCTTTTCTCAAGCTTACGGCATGTTTGAATTGCAAATTTATTACCAACTTCTTGTTTTATTCTATCAGTATGATCATTTTGAGTTCCCTGGTGTCGTCCCTCGAACTTTTATTGGTAAGGGCTGTTCAGTTTCTAGAAATTGATCATAATTTATGTCGCTCTAGTAGATGATTTACTGATTCTTTCTGATAATATGAAATTCAACTCTGATTGGTTCTTGCAGGAGCCTTCATAGTCTCTATTTGTGCATCACCCTTTGTATCAACTATCAGCTGGCTTGGCTTCCCCAAGATTTATAGTCTTGTTGCAGGTTTTTTTTCTGTTTTTTCTTACATTTCCATAACCTAATCGCTAACCACTATCTTTTATTCCTAAACATGGACAAAACCAATTCACATATAGTTTCTTAATTGACTTACAGCTCGTTTGGTGTTGGGCTGCATCATATTATCCACTCTCAGATTTCTCCGGATTCAGGTATAAATTTTATTTGCTAGTAAGTTTCACTAGTTTTCGTGCTACACTTCTCTATCTGATTCTTTGTCTGTCGCATGTCATTTGATTTTGGCTATCTCGCATGCATCTTGATAGTTGTTTTTCTCGTATACACTGAGTGAAAGCTACCGCTTTTACAGATAAGAAACAATTTTGGACATCAAGTGGAATCCTTCTTTGTACTTCTCACCAGTCTTCAGTTTCATTTGCTTTTCTACTGCACTCGTCCTCTACCTAATATTCTAGCTCTGGGATTAGGTGATTGCTTCTATTCATCCACTAGTAATGGTCCTTCAGATGTCCTAGCAATCTTGACATTGGCCCATTTAGCATAAGTGTCGCATTCACTACCAATATTGTGAAATCTGGATTGTGCAGTTAATCTGGCATATGGAAATTGGTTAAAGGGAAGCTTTTATTCAGCTTTGAGCTTCCTGGTATGTATGGATTTTGTGGTACCATATTTTCCCGATTATAATATCAATCATGGCAGTATCCGGAATTATGGATTGACTGACATGTTCTTCATCTGATAATCAGATTTTTGCCACTGTTATCTTCAGATGCGATGTGATGTTACTGCTTGGGCCTATCGGTATTGAATTATTATTGGTGAGCTGATGATGAATATTTTGGTTTCTAAACATCTGTATATGTGTAACTGGCTGTGTACTCTGTTAATTTCCTTCTGATGCGGGTGCTTTACGTTTCAGACCAAATCCATCTCCTTCTGGAAAGCATTTAAATATTGTGCTGGAACAGCTGTGGTGGCTTTAGGTTTGTTAAATTCCTCTCAGTCTGTAATCTATTTGCTTTCTCCCTTCAGTCACTAATTCCCGAGTCTGGCCCTTTGTGTTCATGGAATATTCCTTGTCACAGGTCTTACCATTTCCGTTGACTCTATCATGTGGAAGAAGTTCGTGTGGCCAGAATTTGAAGTTTTCTGGTTTAACTCCATTCTGAACCGGAGTTCTAACTGGGGTGTATCCTTCAAAATTCGGTTCCTCAATTTATTTTTTTGTATGATAGATAACCTTGTAGCATCTGTTCCACTGCTTGCCTAGAGGATTGCCTTATTTACAGTGATAACCATTTGGATTTCCATACATTAGTGTAATTGCTATTTGCCAATGCAAAGTTTATTTTGCTAATTTTTGTGGTGCTTGCATTTTTTATGAAATTATATGTTGTTCCTTGAAAATTAGTTTCTATACCAGACACATTCGATACATTGGTACTTCACCTCAGCACTCCCACGGTCTTTACTTGTAGCTTATCCTCTTTCCCTGGTAAATACCAACCTCCTAACATCTGTAGTATTTTCTGATTCCTTTCGAGTTAAATATCTGATTGCATCTCTATAATTTTCTCATTTGTTTTCTTTTTGGGTTATGCAGCTTGGTACCTTACTTGACAGGAGGGTTCCATTCCTTTTTCTTCCCGTTTTATCCTTTATTATACTCTACTCTAAACTTCCACACAAGGTATTCAGATGGATTAGTTATCTCAGTAGCCATAAAAATTTCGTAACCATTCATAGGCTCACCTATGTATCTTGATATATGCAGGAACTTCGCTTTATTATTAGTGCAGTGCCAATGCTCAACTTATCTGCTGCAGTTGCTGCTAGCAGAATGTATGAGTTCTATCAGATATTAGCTATTTAAGCTTTCAGTCATAGCTAGAACAGTCTTTTATCCAGTCTCTTAAATATAATCTGGTTTCTTGTACAGCTACAATAACAGGAAGAAAACTATTTGGAAACTGGTTAACGTGGTTATGCTAGCATTATTTGCAATCAGGTAGAAATAGTAGGCACAATGCAATTATCTTTGGTATGCAAGAGAGGGAAAGAGCTTGGCTATTCTACTTAACCTGGTACTATAGTGCAGGGTGCACAGTTGTAACATGCATGGCATCTTACTACAATTATCCTAGCGGCTATGCTCTGAAGCGTTTGCATCAGATAAGTGAGTGACTTATTTTTTTCTGGGTTTCGGGTTATTGCTGCAGCTTGGGTATCAAACAAGAAAATATGCTAGTTAGTTTTTGTTTCTCTCACATGCCATTTTAATATACGTACCCATCTTTGTTTTGTGGTGTCTATCTACATCTGGTTGATAATATGCCTACAACTTGATTAATTTACCTGGTGCCTTCCATATTTCTCAGGCCATCCTGCAAATGTAGTGGGAGAAGAGTGGGTTCACATAGACACTTTTGGTGCTATGAATGGAATATCTCGTTTTTGTGAAGATGATATTCCTTGGAGGTGAGGTTGATGCTTCTTTCTATTTTATTTAGCTGTCTTACCCCGTTTTAAAATGTTGGTAGAAGTAAAGGAGACATCAAAGTACCCGGAAAACAACTTGCCATTTGTAAACACCCATCTATGCTAGAGACAGACATATGCTTGTTTGTTTTCATTTTTTCTTGGAGATTGAATACAATTAATTAGGAAAGGAATTATTTGAATATCTGAGGAAGGTAACTGTTTAACTATAAATTTTCTTGACCAACACAGATACTCAAAAGAAGAAGAGATAGTGGTGGAGGAGTTGCGAAACAGAAATTTCACATACCTTGTGAAGTGAGTATTTTTTCAGCATATAGTAGAAAGCAATTGTTAGTCAAAGAAGATAGCAATGGCGATCATCATCTAAAATTGTTGTCATGCTTTGAGCAGCGAGCACCCTGCTGTGGATGGATACAAATGTTTGTTTTCTGAAGAAGGATTCGACAGACTTGAACTGCAGAAAGGATTCCCTCCAATAGTAGTGGTAAATCAAATCAGTTGATTTTTGGGGGGAGGGGTGGGGGCGGTAATATTTTATCAAAAGAGCTGCCTGGAATGTAATGTTAAATTGAAAATGTTGAATTTGCAGGTAAGAAGAGCTAAAGCATACGTGCACGGGAATACGAAGAAAGCAGATCATTTGCATAATAAGAAATGGCCTGGATGTTAGCATTCCAACAAATAGAGAACATTGATGTGACCTAAGATGCACTTCTTTTTTTCGTCACCTAAGATGCACTGTTGTTCCTATCTTCGATGAGTGTATAAAGATTGAAACCCTCTGATTCTTCCCCTAGTAGCATCCCGCCTTTGGGCCCTTACTGACTTCAACTTCTTCAACTTCTTCAACTGTTGGTCCTTTATTTTAAATTACCAGTTTACCTCCTCTTTATTTACCCTCTCTTCATTTAGGAAAAAGTCATTCGATGACGGATCCTGGATAGTTGAAACCTAACGAGAGAGAGATGCTGCTTCAGCCGGTGCAGAATCTCAATGCTCCTCTAGCTTCGTCCCCGCCTCCTAGATCTCCTGTGTCTCCATAGCTCTATTGAAGAAGAAGACGATAAAATTGTGTGCTCCATCTCCCAGGTTTATGTTTACGGAATGGTGGAGTACGAGAAGGTCGATTGTCCAGAGGAATGCCATCTACAAGAAGGTTTCTTTCTGTGGAGAAGCCTGAGCTCGCCTTTGAGGAAAGGCGGCCTTAAGCTTACCAATCAAGCTCTTGATATCATCCTTTACCTCCAACTATATGCTCTCTTAAGTCTGAACTGCTGAACTGCTGCGATTGAAAGATAAGTAATTTTCCCCTTTCTTTTGTTCTTAGCAACTACTATACTATCAACCTTTTGTCAGAAAATCGGTCGTTTCATACCCAAAGTTTACTCGGATATTCATTTTAGACCAAATTGTTGGAGCAGTGCAAAATCATACATGAAACTAAGTAAAATTCAAATTTCATATCCAAAGAACTACTATTGTGCAAATTTATACATGAGCCATAACGGAGTTAGATTTTCATTAACGTATGCTGATGTGGCTATCACGTAATGCCGACGTGGCGGGAGAAGTGAGACATTGCATGTTAATCTCAAAAAGACGTCGTTTTGAGAAGTATTAAACGACATCGTTTTGAGAAGTATCAAAACGACGTCGTTTTGAGGACTCGTTTAACACTTCCATTTTCCATCAACTTTTAATGTAAGAATACAATAAATTATTTAAACTTTCACTGAACATTTTTGCCTTTTGTTCTGCGTTCTTTCTCGGAGCTCTCAAAGATTTCAATTTTTTGTCTTATTGCTCTCTCTCTTTTTTTTTGGTGAAAGGAGAAAAAGTGAAAGTCCATGGAAAATGGAAGTGTTAAACGAATCTTCAAAACGACGTCGTTTGGAGAAGTATCAAAACGACGTCGTTTTCTATTTTTTTTAAACCGATTTAATATCATAACAACGTCGTTTTGATACTTCTCAAAACGACGTTGTTTTAATATTTTTCAAAACGACATCGTTTTAATACTTTTCAAAACGACGTCATTTTAATACTTCTAAAAACGACGTCGTTTTGAGATTGACTTGCGATGTCCCACTTCTCCCGCCACGTCGGCATTACGTGACAGCTACATCAGCATCCGTTAACGGAAATTTAACCCCGTTATGGCTCATGTATAAATTTGTACAATAGTAGATATTTGGATATGGAATTTGAATTTTACTTAATTTCAGGTATGATTTTGCACTGCTCCAACAATTGAGTCTAAATCGAACATCCGAATAAACTTTGGGTATGAAACGACCGATTTTTCTCGTTTTAATACTTCTCAAAACGATGTCATTTTAAGATTGACCTACGATGTCCCACTTCTCCTGCCACATCGGCATTACGTGGCAGCCACATCAGCATCCGTTAACGGAAATCTAACCTCGTTATGGCTCATGTATAAATTTGCACAATAATAGTTATTTGGGTATGTAATTTGAATTTTACTTAATTTCAGATATAAGTTTGCACTGCTACAACAATTGGGTATAAATCGAACATTTCAGTAAATTTTGGGTATAAATCTCCTTAGTCTCTATATCATTATTTATACAATTACATAAATAACGCATACAATCTTATATATTCATGAAATGCCAGTAAAACTTCATTTAAAAGAATTATTTAAATCAAGTTGTTAAAGATTAAAAAACAAAAAATAATAGGTTTCCATACTCTTGTAGGGGTGGTGGATTCATATTGCTGGAGAATTTGCTGTGTTATGCAAGAAATTTCCAAGACAGATATTGGTTTTAAGGAAAGATAGACATGTATGTGGAGGCTCCCTACTTTCTTGGCTTTTGAAAATACAGAATTCATTTCAGGAAATTGAGAGAAAGCAAGTAGGTTATACATAGTGCCCATTCGCTGTTGCTAGAGTAAATATTATCTTCATGGTCGTTCCAGATGCTTGACCTTGAACCGGGTTGTGGTAGAGATTAGTGTGAAGCACGACTAGCCGTGTTAATTTTGATGGTTTATTGGGCGGAAAACGAGTCTGCATTTGATCATTTATATTGCATTGCGTTCAGGCTAGTTAATGGCTCAAAAATGGACTTTAACGTACGCTTCATTCTCCCTTGAAATCTACAAGGAATCCATTGGAGAGAGGATTCTGATGGATGATGTGACCAGACTCCAAAAGTTACCTTTTTTTAGTTATGTGCTTCTCACTTGCTACTTATTTGCGTATATTAAAATGGAATTGCAACATTGTGAAATGAGAAGATTTATATTGAGCTTAACATATAGATCGATAGAATGGGATGATAAAAGCAAGAAAGCAAGCAATGTTTGGGGGAAAAAGAGGCAACAGTCTGGGGAAGAAAAAGGATCTAAGAAGACTCGTAGATCCAAGGATGTAGGCTGGTCTGCCAGTTGACCGGTCCATCTGGGAACCACAATGCAATCTCCTTGTTAGCACTCTCCACAGAATCACTTCCATGGATCACGTTCCTGCCAATGTCGATTGCAAAGTCCCCACGGATAGTTCCAGGCTCAGAGGCTGCTGGGTTTGTGGCTCCAATGATCTTTCGTCCAGTTACCACAACATTCTTCCCTTCCCAGATCATTGCAACAACAGGGCCAGAGACTATGTAATCAACGAGACCACTGAAGAAGGACTTGGCTGACAAGTCCTGGTAGTGCTTCTCAGCAAATGAGCGGTCAACAGAGATCAGCTTCAGACCTGTTGAACCAATTACACTAGCATTCATTTCACATATCTCACTGAAACAAAGCAACTACTTATGGTTTCAGTATCATTACCCTTCAAAGTGAAACCCTTCTTCTCAAACCTGCAGATGATTTCACCGATCTAAAAAATACATACACCAAACAACAATGTATATGTATTAAAACGAAGGAAATGAAAGCGTAAGCCGAAACGGAAATGAAAGCGTAAGCGGAAACGGAAATGAAAACGTACGAGTCCCCGCTGGACGCCGTCGGGCTTGATCATGATGAAAGTCTGCTCCATACTTTTTTTCTTTTTAGATGTGTGTGGATCGTATGAGGCGGAAGAGTGGTTTATATACTTTCAACCAATTTGCAACCCTAGGAATCGCTCCATCTTTGGACCGGTATTGGGCCTCTACCCAATATGGCCTTCCGTTACAAGGCCCGAGTGCTAGAGGATCTCTCTGCTTTGTATCGCCGGTTGCTAGATCCCCCATATTCTCCGTCTCACCATCGAAACCATGAATCCCGAGTAGTAAGTTTCTTTCGACACAGACTGCAGTTATTTGTTCCATATTATCTCTGCTTTCGTCTACTCTTAGCTTTTTTTTTTCTTTCTATATATCTCTACGATTCCACGATTACTGTGGTTGATACTTTTCGCTACACCTAGAATTTTCCAGGCCTCCGAGTTCTTTCTATTTATCCGTGTTTGGTCTGGTTGAATTTGTCTCTCTTGTTTTTCCATTGTCTGATCTCGATTACTTCCTCTCTTGTGCAAACACCGTAACTCTTGTGTTTTTCACTGGATTGAATCTTTTTTTTTTTCGTTTTCGTATTTGCAGCGACTATCTTTTCAAGCTCCTGCTTATCGGGGATTCTGGTGTGGGAAAGTCTTGTCTACTTTTGAGATTTTCCGTAAGTTTGGATCCTAGCAGTAACTCGCTAGCTTTCATGATTTTTTTGATTGTTCTCTACATTTTTTTAATACCGCACGCTTTCATTTACGTACTGATATCTGACCGGCGACCACTTTTACCTCGTGGGTGCAGGATGATTCTTATGTAGAAAGTTACATAAGCACTATTGGAGTTGATTTTGTAAGTTGCTTACATTATTTTTTTGTTGTGATTGGTGCCAGACGCTTTGATCTGAACTTCTATATTTTCATTCAGAAAATTCGGACTGTGGAGCAAGATGGCAAGACGATTAAGCTCCAAATTGTATGTAACAACTCTATTCTCCTCTTTCTATAGTGTATTTTTTTAATGCGAAACTGTATTAACAAGCCGATCTGAGGAACAACCGGAGATTAGATCTCATAGAGTTCAATTCCCACTCCTTGTTCGGAATGAACTGCTGGGGTGGGCTTCGGCCTTTGTTTACTTCCACATATGATTCCCTTATTTCCTCATGTCTCACCGTCTTCATATCATATGATAGTGAGCAGTTCAACTAAGATTGCTTTTATTTATCGCCCTAGCTTTTCTTGCTTCTCGTTGAATTACTCTCAATGGTGACCATATACTTTTCCCTCTTTGCTATCTTTCAGTGGGACACTGCTGGTCAAGAGCGGTTCAGGACAATTACTAGCAGTTACTACCGTGGGGCACATGGAATCATTGTTAAGTTACTTATGTTCTCTCTGTTGGTTTATTACGTTGACCTTTAGCAATTGTACTAACTTATTCTGGGGTGGCTTCTGCCTGGTAGATTGTCTACGACGTCACAGATCAAGAAAGCTTCAACAACGTGAAGCAATGGTTGAGTGAAATTGATCGTTATGCGAGTGACAATGTGAACAAACTCCTGGTTGGAAACAAGTGTGATCTTGCTGAAAACAGAGCGGTTCCATATGAAACGGCCAAGGTAAATGTACTTACACCTATTCTCTCTTTACTGAATCTCCTTCTCTAGTCATGTGGTCACCGAACTGTAAGGCTAATTGCTTTCCTGATGGAGCGTAACGTTCGTAGGTTTTTGCCGATGAAATTGGAGTTCCTTTCATGGAGACTAGTGCAAAAGATGCTACAAACGTGGAACAGGCTTTCCTGGCAATGTCGGCATCCATCAAAGAGAGGTAGTTACTCTATATCATTTTTATTAATGGCAGCTAATGCTCATTAAAATTCATCAGACCTGATGGAACTTTTGTAAAGCCATCATCTCATTTTTGTTTATATATATATATATATATATCAAAAAGTCTCTTTGGGAGTTTGTTTTTGTTCAGAGCTATTTAGCTGCAAAATTTCCCCAGTATAAAATAAGATGGATAGACGGCAAACTCGAAATCCAGCAAGTGATACTTTCTCAGTAACTATGGTGCTAGAAGCTATAAGGGAAAAGGAAATAAATGAAACAGACAATGTTGGACCTTGCAGTGTTGAAGCTAAAGTAGAAGAGCTTTGTTGCCGATCAATGTACTGGAGAGGTTTGTGATATATGAAAGAAATTAATATGTGGTTTGGATGCAGAATGGCAAGCCAGCCGGCTGGGAACAATGCAAGACCGCCGGCGGTGCAGATCAGAGGACAGCCTGTTGCCCAGAAGAATGGCTGTTGCTCAACCTGATTGAATTGGCCTGCGTAGCAATATCCTTTCCAGTCTTAAGCCATATGTACCATTATCTAGAAAAAGTTTCTTCTTTACGTTTCTTTTCTTTCTTGGCACTACTCTCGCCAACATTATGGTTTTTCATTGCTGCCTTTAGAGGTTTTCAAACGTCAGACGTTTTGTGCCTTTTTCATTGTACGACTCAATTCAAAACCCCGCATTTCCGATAATAACATATACAAAATTACTTTACATAACAATAAACGAAAATTCAAATTCGCTATTTCCGTGCAGAGAGAATTGGGAGAAAGATTTTGAGCGAACTTGAGTCTTGGTGCAAGTTTAAGTTCAAACATGTGAATGGAAAACAAAAGAGGATGCATTTCTCGGACTTGACTTTGAGCACCTAAAGCAGGAGGCATGGTCAGAAAATCAGAAAGGTCATCCTTGTTTCAGAAGCGGCTAACTTGGTAGAAGCAGTGGCCATCTTTTGTACATCAAGCCATGGAGATTAGGATTTATTTAGTTCCTTTTTGGACTGGAAGTTGGAGGTGCAATGTTAAAATTTCTGCAGAATAACAATATATCTTAGATTTTGTTTTTAATGATTTACTAATGAAGTTTTATTGGAGTTCATCTCAAATTACTTATATACAAAGATTTGCAAGAGTCATTAAATTTTGAAAAATACTGGATTTTAATAAAATATTTGAATTTATTTCTTGGATAACACTATATTAGATTTAGAGTGAAAAAAATATTTATAAATTATTTATTTTATAAACATAAATTAGATAAAATCTATAAAAATAAATTTAAATTTTCTATATTTTGAAAATACAATATTATTAAATAGATAAAAAAAATTATAGATATGATAAATTTTTAATTATTTTAAAATTTTGTTTTATTTTTTGTTCGAATAATTTTAAAATTTTTAATATTTTATTTTATATTATGTTTGTATTTTATGTTAAAATATTAAAAATTTATACTATACTAGTAAATATTTATTTAATATTATTTTTGTAAATATTATAATAAATTATGTTTTATATAATATTTGATTTATGATAATGGACTATAGTTGTAGACGTTTCTCAAATATTTACAAATATAAGATCTAATAACACTGAAAATTAAAACATATTATAAAATCATTAGCTGAATTGATTAGATTTGCATTCTAAAAAATTGTGCCGTATATAAAAAATCATTTTGGAGTTTAGGGATAAAAATGGGTACAATTATTTTTAATCCCTTTGAAAGTCCTAGAAGATTTAGACACGTCACATCATTCTTCTCTAGATATAAAACGAGCAGAAGAGAAAGATTGTGAAGGCGTGTCTTGGCGGATTGTGGTGCGGTAAACCCTAAATCGATTTCTTCGTAATTGCCTGAAGTCCACCGATGCTTGCTACAACCATTGATTGCTTATTAAAGTTTCGTTTTCTGGTTTCTCGTAGTGCGTGTATTCTCTTGCGTCGAGTGGTCGGTCTTATAAGATGGATATCGAGCAGAAGCAGGCGGAGATAATTGATCAGCTCGTTAACCAAGCTTCTACCTGCAGAGGCGAGGATCTGAAGCCTATCATAATCGAAGCTACATCGAATCCTTCTCTATTCGCCTTCTCCGAGATTTTGGCTCTCCCCAATGTTGCCGAGGTCTCTCCGAAACTCCCCCAAGTGTTTGTTTCTTACGCAGCTCTATTATTTATTTGTTAGTAATATTAATGCTTTCGATTTTGGGACCTAACTAGACGATCTAGGGGTTTGACATAATGACATGCCTGTCCTGTTTGCCTTTCGAACTTTCTCAAGCGCGCATCATATATAATAGGAGTGTGTGTTTGTTGGCTTTTCATTTTAACTAGATTGGTGGTGTTGCTTCCTTGTTTGCTAAACTTATGTTGTGCAGATATCAGTTTTAGTGATCATACTTATTAGGTTTTTCCTTAAGCTGTTATCAATGCTTTGCAGCTTGAAGGAACTACAAATTCTGTGTACCTGGATGTACTTCGGTTGTTTGCCCATGGCACGTGGGCTGACTACAAATGTAGGATGGAACCTCAACTATTTCTATTCGTTTATACACTGTCACATTTTCTAATATTATTTTATCAACAAAAGGGTTTCCTATTCGTCTTCTAAATCGACTTCATTGAAACTCTAGGCAACGCTAGCCGCATTCCTCAGTTGGCTCCTGAACAAATTCTGAAACTAAAGCAGCTCACTGTGCTTACCCTTGCTGAGTCAAACAAGGTATACTGACACTGCACCTGATCTTCTATGTTATTTATCTATTCGTTTTTTTTCTTATTTCTAGGACGCCCCATCTCCCATCTCGGGCTTACGTAGTGTGTTTCCTTATCATTTCCTCATGTATCTCATTCTTCTGATTACTTTTTTAACAGGTATTGCCCTATGATACGCTGATGGTCGAGTTAGATGTCACCAATGTCCGTGAACTTGAGGACTTTCTTATCAATGAATGCATGTATGCTGTGAGTACTCTTAGCAGTTTGCTTCCCTATTTCTATCTGAGTAATCTGTATTTTTGTTTTTCAGCAAATTGCACAGACAGCTAACTGTGACAATGCAGAAAGGTGTAGAACCATGGTGCTGATTTTTTTAAAACATTTCAGGGTATAGTTAGAGGAAAACTTGATCAGTTGAAAAGATGTTTTGAGGTGTGTTTTGTGTCTCATTTTTCTACATATCCATAATGCTTTTTGTTTAAACTCACAATCGCCTCAATAAGTGTCATATATCTTGCAAACATGTAGGTTCCGTATGCAGCTGGTAGGGACCTAAGGCCAGGACAACTAGAGAGTATGTTACACACATTGTCAAACTGGTAGTTTTCTTCTTCCCTTGGTTCCCAGGAATTTTTGCGCTGTATTTCTTATTAAAAGACCTTGTATGTGCTGTTAGAATGTGTGACTAATCATTTACCTCCATGGCCTACTCTCGAGATGTATGTGAAATGTCCTTTTTCATGAAAGAGTGTTATTTTAATATGTTGGTGCAAATTGATGTGTAGGTTGAACACGTCAGAAAATCTGCTCGTTTCAATTCAAGACAAGATAAAATGGGCGGACAATATGAGTGAGATGGACAAAAAACATCGTAAGGAAGTAGAAGAAGGGGTGGAAGACGTGAAGAAGTCTTTATCCATGAAGGTCAGTGATACATATGATGGACATGGAGGCCTAAGGGCTTCACTATTCCCTACTAAGTATATTATGTAAGTAACTATGGTTTACATTCGTGGTTACTTTTATGTAACCATGGGTAAAGAATGCAGTAATCTTGGGGTTCATCATTCATGAGTAGTTTAGGTTTATGTAAGAGGGAGGGGGGAGACTCCATGAAGAAATATTTTAAGGCCTTTGAGCTTTGCAATTCCAGTAGTATTATATTTTAAAAAGTTATGTTTCTAAATATTTAGTGAATCAGTCAGTCGACTTTGACAAAAAATCCTGTATGTTGGATGTAAACATTTGTTATGAAGTTATATGAGGAAACAAAAAAACAGTCAGACACATCTGCTCTGATGATATTTCAGTGAAGTGTTAAAGAATGGACCAACGATAGAGAAAGTGAAGTGTTGGAAAATGCACTTACTCTAATCTGATTTGCGGAATAAAATGTGTAGACTTTTGTGAAATGTGGTGGTCGATGTAGTCTTACTTACATTGTGGGCAGGGGGATGTCGACATCAGAGGGCATAGAGAGATGTTTGAGGAATCAAGTGGAGTGATGGACTACGAAGAAGATGGAATCCGACCGAAGAGGTAAATAACTGTGTTTCCCCATTAAATATTAGCTATTGTGATATTGACATACCAGTAGAAAGGATGGTGGGATATGGGATCATAACACACACACACACTCACACACACACACTCATTTTTGGAACGCAGGAGGAGGCATCCGGTAACAAGATAGAAGAGAGAGAGAGACATTGTGTGGACTGACATTCTATTTGCCGACTATATGATGTTTTTTGTGGTAACTCATGTTTGCTTTGGTAGCGGATTTGTATAGAACCCCCAAATTCCGTCGGCTTCTCTCTTATGTTTTGGAAATCTGACCCCAAGGATTTGTTTAAAAACAAAATAATCTAAAAATTGATTGATGTCTATGAATTGTTCAATTTTAACGAGCAAACTAGGCGGTGAAGAGAGATGGAATGATTTGGGAAATGCAGATAAATGAAAAACAAGGATAGCTGTCATATTTATTATGTCAGTCTTGCGTCTGGTGCGTTTGGTGACCCTCGCCGGCCCTGGCTCAGGCTAATCAATGCCGAGGAGGTGAGTTGATCTGTCGTAGACCACAGCTGCTTCCTCGGAAATCTTGCAAGTGAAGCCAAATCCTGGCTCACTGTTTTTTCCTCACTCTCCCACATCTGGGTCTCATCTTCCAGCAGTTACCGCCTAGGCCACGTTTTATAGCGCTTGATCCTCCCCGTTCACTTTCAAGCTTATACTCGTTTTTCATATGCATGTCTTTTCATTCCGTTTATATAGCCCCCATGTTTAATTGATAGCTGACCTCAGAAACAGAAACATAAGTATCCTTTGTATCTTTTGTTTTAAAAAAATATAGTTGTAATCTTAACATAATTTTCCATTGCAAATTAAATGTTTTGTGCAAGATACACGTGCATTTGCCTAGATGAGCATCGCCGCTCTATCCCGGCCCTTTACAGAGTCTTTGATGTCGACACTAAGACTCAGATGATCAACCGCAACTTGTCTTCGTGGCTTGGCCTCTGATGGTTTGAGTCATAAGCATGAGATCGTTGCGACCTTTCAAGTAACACTCAGCTCTGGCAACACGTCCATGTATATCACTACCTGTGTTTTGAGAGGTTCATCATATCCAGCCAGATCCGACTCTTTAACAACCTATCCACCAACCCATCATTCAAAACTGACAACATATGTTTCTCTACCGCACTTCCTTAGCCTTTTTGCTTCACTATCATGTTGCCTTCCTTTGTTGAAGCCCTCCACAGCCGTTATTCATAATCTATGATCTTAGAAACTGCAGTAATAAAGCACCGCACCAGTTTGAAGTGTCAAATTAACTCTAGGGATGGATATTGAAAAAAAATGTAGCATTAGCGCTTTTATTTGCGAGGGAGCAAGTCAAAATAGGAAAAGCACTGCCATTTTCTTGTATTTCACCAGGTAACAGAGAACGATGGTTGTATTGCGTCCCCGACCAGCTTTGCAGTGAACATAAGTAGTTTTGTCACTTGACGCATTCTCTTCCCACCCCCCAAAAAGAAACCACAATAGGATAAGCGAATGATTGAATGATTGATGATATATGAATTCTCAACTACCGGACAAAATAAAAGATAATTCATTCGACAAAATAGAAGATAATTCATTCGACAAATGTAATTGTTTTGAAAACATCAGAAAACATTCTTTTAACATAAGATCTTTAAATAAAACAGTTATTAGTAGACTAGAACCATTAGATCAACATTTATAACAATTAAAGTTAAATAATTCAAAAAATAATACAATATCGATTTGCGATATTTGTTTCTAGACCAAGTAAGATATTTATGGACGAAAAAATCACCCGTACACTACTCACATATATCCAAGATGTGAATAAAATAGTTAAAAACATATTTCAAAACTTTGACATATTTCTCAAAACCCGTGAACTAACACCTATGATATTTTTGGTTTTTCGGGACAAAATAAAAGATAATTTATTCGACAAGGATAACTGTTTTGAAAACATCATAAAACATTCTTTCAATATAAGATCTTTGAATAAAACAGTTATTAGTAGAATATAACCATTAGATCAATATTTATGAAAATTAAAGTTAAATAATTCAAAAAATAATAAAATATCGATTTGCGATATTTGTTTCTGTACCAAGGAAGATATTTATGAACGAAAAAATTACCTGTACACTACTCACATATATCCAAGATGTGAATAGAGTAGTTAAAAACATATTTCAAAATTTTGATATATTTCTCAAAACGCGTGGACTAACACCTATGAGATTTTCGGTTTTTCAGGACAAAATAAAAGATAATTCATTCGACAAGGGTAAATGTTTTGAAAACATCAGAATACATTCTTTCAACATAAGATCTTTGAATAAAATAGTTATTCGTAGACTAGAGCCATTATATCAACATTTATAACAATTAAAGTTAAACAATTTGAAAAATAATGCAATATTGATTTGCGATATTTGCTTCTGGGCCAAGGAAGATATTTATGGATGAAAAAATCATCCGTACACTACTCACGTATATCCAAGATGTGAATAAAGTAGTTAAAATCATATTTCAAAACTTTGCTATATTTCTCAAAAACCGTGGACTAACACCGATGAGATTTTCGGTTTTTCGAGACAAAATAATATATAATTCATTCAACAAGGGTAACTGTTTTGAAAACATCAGAAAACATTCTTTCAACATAAGATCTTTGAATAAAACAGTTATTAGTTGAATAGAGAAATTAGATTAATATTTATAACAATTAAAGTTAAAAAATTCGAAAAATAATGCAATATCGATTTGTGATATTTGTTTCTGGGCAAGGGAAGATATTTATGGATGAAAAAATCACTCGTACACTACTCACATATATCCAAGATGTGAGTAAAGTAGTTAAAGACATATTTCAAAACTTTGACATATTTCTCAAAACCCGTGAACTAACACCTATGAGATTTTCGATTTTTCGGGATAAAATAAAAGATTATTCATTCGACAAGGGTAACTGTTTTGAAAACATTAGAAAACATTCTTTCAGTATAAGATCTTTGAATAAAACAGTTATTAGTAGAATAGAGCCATTAGATCAACATTTATGATAATTAAAGTTAAATAATTCGAAAAGTAATGAAATATCGATTTGCGATATTTGTTTCTGGACCAAATAAGATATTTATGGATGAAATAATCACCCGTACACTACTCACATATATCCAAGATGTGAATAAAGCAGTTAAAATCATATTTCAAAACTTTGACATATTTTTCACACCTATGAGATTTTCGGTTTTTCGGGACAAAATAAAAGATAATTTATTTGATAAGGGTAACTATTTTGAAAACATCAGAAAATATTCTTTCAATATAAGATATTTGAATAAAATAGTTATTAGTAGACTAGAGCAATTATATCAACATTTATAACAATTAAGGGTAAATAATTCGAAACATAATGCAATATTTATTTGCGATATTTGTTTATGGGCCAAGGAAGATATTTATAGACGAAAAAATCACTCGTACACTACTCACATATATCCAAGATATGAATAAACTAGTTAAAAGTATATTCAAAACTTTGACATATTTCTCAAAACCCGTGTACTAACAGCTATGAGATTTTCGGTTTTTCGGTACAAAATAAAAGATAATTCATTCGACAAGGATAACTGTTTTGAAAACATCAGAAAATATTCTTTCATCATAAAATTTTTGAATAAAACAATTATTAATAGAATAGAGCCATTAGATCAATATTTATGACAATTAAAGAAAAATAATTCGAAAAATAATGCAATATAGATTTGCTATATTTGTTTCTGGAAAAAGAAAGATATTTATGAACGAAAACATCACCCGTATACTACTTACATATATCCAAGATGTGAATAAATTAGTTAAAAGCATATTTCAAAACTTTGACATATTTCTCAAAACCCATGGACTAACACCTATGAGATTTTTGGTTTTCCGGGACAAAATAAAGGATAATTCATTCGACAAGTGTAATTGTTTTGAAAACATCAGAAAACATTCTTCCAACATAAGATCTTTGAATAAAACAGTTATTAGTAGACTAGAGACATTAGATCAAAATTTATAACAATTAAAGTTAAATAATTCGAAAAATAATAGAATATCGATTTGCGATATTTGTTTCTGGGCCAATGAAGATATTAATGGACGAAACAATCACCCGTAAATTACTCACATATATCCAAGATGTGAATAAAGTAGTTAAAAACATATTTCAAAACTTTGAAATATTTCTCAAAACCCGTGGACACCTATGAGATTTTTTGTTTTTGAGGACAAAATAAAATATAATTCATTCGACAAGTGTAATTGTTTTGAAAAGATCAAAAAAAATTATTTCAACATAAGATCTTTGAATAAAACAGTTATTAGTAGACTAGAGCCATTAGATCAACATTTATAACAATTAAAGTTAAATAATTCGAAAAATAATATAATATCGATTTGCGATATTTATTTCTGCGCCAAGGAATATATTTATGGACCAAAAATCACCCGTACACTACTCACATATATCCAAGATGTGAATAAAGTAGTTAAAACCATATTTCAAAACTTTGACATATTTCTCAAAACCCGCGTACTAACAGCTATGAGATTTTCTGTTTTTCGGTACAAAACAAAAGATAAATCATTCGACAAGGATAACTGTTTTGAAAACATCAGAAGACATTCTTTCATCATAAGATTTTAGAATAAAACAGTTATTAGTAGAATAGAGATATTAGATCAACATTTATGACAATTAAAGTTAAACAATTCGAAAAATAATGCAATATCGATTTGCGATATTTGTTTATGGACCAAGGAAGATATTTATGGACGAAACAATTACCCGTACACTACTCACATATATCCAATATGTGAATAAAATAGTTAAAAGCATATTTCAAAACTTTGACATATTTTTCAAAACCCCTATACCAACAGCTATAATAGTTTCGATTTTTGGTACAAAATAAAAGATACTTCATTTGACAAGGGTAACTATTTTGAAAACATCAGAAAACATTCTTTCAACATAAGATCTTTAAATAAAATAGTTATTAGTATATTAAAGCCATTAGATCAACATTTATAACAATTAAAGTTAAACAATTCGAAAAATAATGCTATATCGATTTGCGATATTTGTTTCTGGGCCAAGGAAGATATTTATAGACGAAAAAATCACCCGTACACAACTCACATATATCCAAGATGTGAATAAAGTAGTTAAAAATATATTTCAAAACTTTGACATATTTCTCAAAACCCGTGGACTAACACCTATGAGATTTTCGGTTTTTCAAGACAATTTAAAAGATAATTCATTCGACAAGTGTAATTATTTTGAAAACATCAGAACACATTCTTTCAACATAAGATCTTTGAATAAAACAGTTATTAATAGAATAGAGCCATTAGATCAATATTTATAACAATTAAAATTAAATAATTCAAAAAATAATACAATATCGATTTGCGATATTTGTTTCTGGGCCAAGGAAGATATTTATGGACGAAAAAATCACCCGTACACTACTCACATATATCCAAAATATGAATAATATAGTTAAAAGCATATTTCAAAACTTTGACATATTTCTCAAAACCCGTGTAGTAACACCTATGAGATTTTCGGTTTTTCGTGACAAAATAAAAGAAAATTCATTCGATAAAGGTAACTGTTTTAAGAACATCAGAAATCATTCTTTCATCATAAGATTCTTGAATAAAACAGTTATTAGTAGACTAGAGCCATTAGATCAATATTTATGACAATCAAAGTTAAACAATTCAAAAAATAATGCAATATCGATTTGCGATATTTGTCTCTGGACAAAGAAAGATATTTATGGACGAAACAATCACCCGTACACTACTCACATATATCCAAAATATGAATAAAATAGTTAAAAGCATATTTCAAAACTTTGACATATTTTTCAAAACCTTTGTACTAACAGCTATAATAGTTTCGGTTTTTTGTACAAAATAAAAAGATACTTTATTTGACAAGGATAACTGTTTTGAAAACATCAGAAAATGTTCTTTCAATATAAGATCTTTAAATAAAATAGTTCTTAGTATATTAAAGCCATTAGATAAACATTTATAACATTTAAAGTTAAACAGTTCGAAAAATAATGCAATATCGATTTGCGATATATTTGCTGAGCCTAGGAGGATATTTATGGATGAGAAAATCACCCGTACACTAATCACATATATCCAAGATATGAATAAAATAGTGAAAAACATATTTTAAAACTTTGACATATTTCTCAAAACCCGTGAACTAACACCTATGAGATTTTCGGTTTTTCGAGACAAAATAAAAGATAATTCATTCGACAAGGGTAACTGTTTTAAAAACATCAGAAAACATTCTTTCAATACAAGATCTTTGAATAAAACAGTTATTAGTAGAATAGAGCCATTAGATAAATATTTATGAAAATTAAAGTTAAATAATTAAAAAAATAATGAAATATCGATTTGCGATATTTGTTTCTGGACCAAGGAAGATATTTGTGAACGAAACAATCACCCGTACACTACTCACATATATCCAAGATGTGAATAAAATAGTTAAAAGCATATTTCAAAATTTTGACATATTTCCCAAACCTGTGAACTAACACAAATGAGATTTTCGGTTTTTTGGGATAAAGCAAAAGATAATTCATTCGACAAGGATAATTATTTTGAAAACATCAGAAAACATTCTCTCAACATAAGATCTTTGAATAAAATAGTTATTAGTAGACTAGAGCCATTATATCAATATTTATAACAATTAAAGTTAAACAATTCGAAAAATAATACAATATCGATTTGCGATATTTGCTTCTGCGCCAAGGAGTACACTACTCACATATATCCAAGACGTGAATAAAGTAGTTAAAATCGTATTTCAAATTTTTGACATATTTCTCAAAACCAGTGGACTAACACCTATGAGAGTTTGGGTTTTTCGGGACAAAATAAAAGATAATTCATTCGACAACGGTAACTATTTTTAAAACATCAGAAAACATTCTTCCAATATAAGATCTTTGAATAAAAAAGTTATTAGAATAATAGAGCCATTAGATTAATCTTTATGACAATTAAAGTTAAATCATTCGAAAATAATGAAATATCGATTTGCGATATTTGTTTCTGGACCAAAGAAAATATTTATGGACAAACAACCACCCGTCAAATACTCACATATATCCAAGATATGAATAAAGTAGTTAAAAGCATATTTTAAAACTTTGACATATTTCTCAAAACCCGTGGAGTAATATACCTACGAGAGTTTCGGTTTTTTGGGAAAAAATAAAAGATAATTTATTTGACAAGGCTAACTGTTTTGAAAACATTAGAAAATATTATTTTAACATAAGATATTTGAATAAAACAGTTATTATTAGACTAGAGCCATTATATCAACATTTATAACAATTAAAGTTAAACAATTTGAAAAATAATGCAATATCGATTTGTGATATTTGTTTCTATAACAAGGAAGATATTTATGGATGAAAAAATCACCCGTACACTACTCACATATATCCAATATGAGAATAAAATAGTTAAAAGCATATTTCAAAAATTTGACATGTTTCTATAGAGATTTTCGGTTTTTTGGAATAAAATAAAAGATAATTCATTCGACAAGGGTAACTGTTTTGAAAACATCAGAAAACATTATTTCAACATAAGATATTTAAATAAAACAGTTATTAGTATACTAGAGCCATTAGATCAACATTTATAACAATTAAAGTTAAACAATTCGTAAAATAATGCAATATCGATTTGCGATATTTGTTTCTGTAGCAAGTAAGATATTTGTGGACGAAAAAATCACCCGTACACTACTCACATATATCCAAGATGTGAATAAAATAGTTAAAAGCATATTTCAAAACTTTGACATATTTCACAAAACCGTTGAACTAACACCTATAAGATTTTTAGTTTTTTGCGAAAAAATAAAAATTAATTCATTCGACAAGGGTAACTATTTGGAAAATATCAGGAAATATCTTTCAATATATGATCTTTGAATAAATCATTTATTAGTAGAATCGAGCTATTAGATAAATATTTATGACAATTAAAGTTAAATAATTCGAAAAATAATGAAATATCAATTTGCGATATTTGTTTCTGAACCAAGTAAGATATTTATGGGCAAAAAAATCACCCGTACGCTACTCACATATATCTAAGATGTGATTAAAATAGTTAAAAGCTTATTTCAAAACTTTAACATATTTCTCAAAACTCGTGTACTAACACCTATGAGATTTTTAGTTTTTCGGGACAAAATAAAAGATAATTCATTCGACAAGGGTAACTGTTTTGAAAACATTAGAACAAATCCTTTCAACATAAGATCTTTGAATAAAATAGTTATTAGTAGAACAGAGCCATTAGATCAACATTTATAACAATTTAAGTTAAGCAATTCGAAAAATAATGCAATATCGATTTGCGATATTTGTTTCTGTAGCAAGAAAGATATTTATGGACGAAAAAATCACCCGTACACTACTCACATATATCCAAGATGTGAATAAATTAGTTAAAAGCATATTTCAAAACTTTAACATATTCTTCAAAACCCGTGAAGTAATAGCTATGAAAGTTTTGGTTTTTCGACACAAAATAAAAGATAATTCATTTGACAAGGGTAACAGTTTTGAAAACATAAAAAAATATTCTTTCAATATAAGATCTTTGAATAAAACAGTTATTATTAAACTAGAGCCATTATATCAACATTTATAACAATTAAAGTTAAACAATTCGAAAAATAATGCAATATCGATTTGTGATATTTATTTCTGTAGCAAGTAGGATACTTATGGATGAAAAAATCACTCGTACACTACTCACATATACCCAAGATGTGAATAAAGTAGGTAAAAGCATATTTAAAAACGTTGACATATTTCTCAAAACCCGTGGACTAATACCAATGAGATTTTTGGTTTTTCGGGACAAAATAAAAGATAATTCATTCGACAAAGGTAACTGTTTTGAAAACATCAGAAAATATTCTTTCAACATAAGATCTTTAAATAAAACAGTTATTAGTATACTAGAACCGTTAGATCAACATTTATAACAACTAAAGTTAAACAATTCGAAAAATAATGCAATATCGATTTGCGATATTTGTTTCTGTAGCAATGAAGATATTTATGGACGAAAAAATCACCCGTACACTACTCAAATATACCCAAGATGTGAATAAAGTAGTTAAAAGCATATTTTAAAACTTTGACATATTTCTCAAAACCCGTGAACTAACACCTATAAGATTTTTAGTTTTTCGGGAAAAAATAAAAAATAATTCATTCGACAAGGGTAACTATTTTGAAAACATCAGGAAACATTCTTTTAATATATGATCTTTAAATAAAATAGTTATTAGTAGAATAGAGCCATTAGGTCAATATTTATGACAATTAAAGTTAAATAATTTGAAAAATAATAAAATATCAATGTGCGATATTTGTTTCTAGACCAAGTACGATATTTATGGACGAAGAAATCACCCGTACACTACCCACATATATCCAAGATGTGAATAAAGTAGTTAAAAGCATATTTCAAAGCTTTGACAAATTTCTCAAAACCCGTGAACTAACACCACCTATAAGATTTTCGGTTTTTCAGAACAAAATAAAAAATAATTCATTCGACAATGGTAACTGTTTCAAAAACATTAGAAAACATTCTTTCAACATAAGATATTTGAATAAAACAGTTATTAGAAGAACAGAGCCATTAGATCAACATTTATAACAATTAAAGTTAAACAATTCGAAAAATAATGCTATATCGATTTGCGATATTTGTTTCTGGGCCAAGGAAGATATTTATAGACGAAAAAATCACCCGTACACAACTCACATATATCCAAGATGTGAATAAAGTAGTTAAAAGTGTATTTCTAAACTTTGACATATTTCTCAAAACCCGTGTACTAACACATATGAGATTTTTGGTTTTTTCAAAAAACATTCTTTCAACATAATATCTTTGAATAAAACAGTTATTAGTACACTATATCTATTAGATCAACATTTATAACAATTAAATTTAAACAATTCAAAAAATAATGCAATATCGATTTGCGATATTTGTTTTTGGGCAAAGAAAGATATTTATGGATGAAAAAATCACCCGTACACTACTAACATATATCCAAGATGTGAATAAAGTAGTTAAAAGCATATTTCAAAAGTTTGACATATTTCTCAAAACCCGTGAACCTATGAGATTTTTGGTTTTTCGGTACAAAATAAAAGATAATTCAATTGACAAGGGTAGCTGTTTTGGAAACATTAGAAAAAATTCTTTCAACATAAGATTTTTGAATAAAATAGTTATTAGTAGAACATAGCCATTAGACCAACATTTATAACAATTTAAGTTAAGCAATTCGAAAAATAATGCAATATCGATTTGCGATATTTGTTTCTGTAGCAAGAAAGATATTTATGGACGAAAAAATCACCCGTACACTACTCACATATATCCAAGATGTGAATAAATTAGTTAAAAGCATATTTCAAAACTTTGACATATTCCTCAAAACCCGTGAAGTAACAGCTATGAGAGTTTTGGTTTTTCGACACAAAATAAAAGATAATTCATTTGACAAGGTAACAGTTTTGAAAACATCAGAAAATATTCTTTCAATATAAGATCTTTGAATAAAACAGTTATTATTAAACTAGAGCCATTATATCAACATTTATAACAATTAAAGTTAAACAATTCGAAAAATAATGCAATATCGATTTGTGATATTTATTTCTGTAGCAAGTAGGATACTTAGGGATGAAAAAATCACTCGTACACTACTCAAATATACCCAAGATGTGAATAAAGTAGGTAAAAGCATATTTAAAAACGTTGACATATTTATCAAAACCCGTGGACTAATACCTATGAGATTTTTGGTTTTTCGGGACAAAATAAAAGATAATTCATTCGACAAAGGTAACTGTTTTGAAAACATCAGAAAATATTCTTTCAACATAAGATCTTTAAATAAAACAGTTATTAGTATACTAGAACCGTTAGATCAACATTTATAACAACTAAAGTTAAACAATTCGAAAAATAATGCAATATCGATTTGCGATATTTGTTTCTGTAGCAATGAAGATATTTATGGACGAAAAAATCACCCGTACACTACTCAAATATACCCAAGATGTGAATAAAGTAGTTAAAAGCATATTTTAAAACTTTGACATATTTCTCAAAACCCGTGAACTAACACCTATAAGATTTTTAGTTTTTCGGGAAAAAATAAATAATAATTCATTCGACAAGGGTAACTATTTTGAAAACATCAGGAAACATTCTTTTAATATATGATCTTTAAATAAAATAGTTATTAGTAGAATAGAGCCATTAGGTCAATATTTATGACAATTAAAGTTAAATAATTTGAAAAATAATAAAATATCAATGTGCGATATTTGTTTCTAAACCAAGTACGATATTTATGGACGAAGAAATTAAATCACCCGTACACTACCCAAATATATCCAAGATGTGAATAAAGTAGTTAAAAGCATATTTCAAAGCTTTGACAAATTTCTCAAAACCCGTGAACTAACACCACCTATAAGATTTTCGGTTTTTCAGAACAAAATAAAAAATAATTCATTCGACAATGGTAACTGTTTCAAAAACAAAAGAAAACATTCTTTCAACATAAGATATTTGAATAAAATAGTTATTAGAAGAACAGAGCCATTAGATCAACATTTATAACAATTAAAGTTAAACAATTCGAAAAATAATGCTATATCGATTTGCGATATTTGTTTCTGGGCCAAGGAAGATATTTATAGACGAAAAAATCACCCGTACACAACTCACATATATCCAAGATGTGAATAAAGTAGTTAAAAGTGTATTTCAAAACTTTGACATATTTCTCAAAACCCGTGTACTAACACATATGAGATTTTTAGTTTTTTCAAAAAACATTCTTTCAACATAATATCTTTGAATAAAACAGTTATTAGTACACTATATCTATTAGATCAACATTTATAACAATTAAATTTAAACAATTCAAAAAATAATGCAATATCGATTTGCGATATTTGTTTTTGGGCAAAGAAAGATATTTATGGATGAAAAAATCACCCGTACACTACTAACATATATCCAAGATATGAATAAAGTAGTTAAAAGCATATTTCAAAAGTTTGACATATTTCTCAAAACCCGTGAACCTATGAGATTTTTGGTTTTTCGGTACAAAATAAAAGATAATTCAATTGACAAGGGTAGCTGTTTTGGAAACATTAGAAAAAATTCTTTCAACATAAGATTTTTGAATAAAATAGTTATTAGTAGAACATAGCCATTAGACCAACATTTATAACAATTTAAGTTAAGCAATTCGAAAAATAATGCAATATCGATTTGCGATATTTGTTTCTGTAGCAAGAAAGATATTTATGGACAAAAAAATCACCCGTACACTACTCACATATATCCAAGATGTGAATAAATTAGTTAAAAGCATATTTCAAAACTTTGACATATTCCTCAAAACCCGTGAAGTAACAGCTATGAGAGTTTTGGTTTTTCGACACAAAATAAAAGATAATTCATTTGACAAGGTAACAGTTTTGAAAACATCAGAAAATATTCTTTCAATATAAGATCTTTGAATAAAACAGTTATTATTAAACTAGAGCCATTATATCAACATTTATAACAATTAAAGTTAAACAATTCGAAAAATAATGCAATATCGATTTGTGATATTTATTTCTGTAGCAAGTAGGATACTTATGGATGAAAAAAATCACTCGTACACTACTCACATATACCCAAGATGTGAATAAAGTAGGTAAAAGCATATTTAAAAACGTTGACATATTTCTCAAAACCCGTGGACTAATACCTATGAGATTTTTGGTTTTTCGGGACAAAATAAAAGATAATTCATTCGACAAAGGTAACTATTTTGAAAACATCAGAAAATATTCTTTCAACATAAGATCTTTAAATAAAACAGTTATTAGTATACTAGAGCCGTTAGAACAACATTTATAACAACTAAAGTTAAACAATTCGAAAAATAATGCAATATCGATTTGCGATATTTGTTTCTGTAGCAATGAAGATATTTATGGACGAAAAAATCACCCGTACACTACTCAAATATACCCAAGATGTGAATAAAGTAGTTAAAAGCATATTTTAAAACTTTGACATATTTCTCAAAACCCGTGAACTAACACCTATAAGATTTTTAGTTTTTCGGGAAAAAAGAAAAAATAATTCATTCGACAAGGGTAACTATTTTGAAAACATCAGGAAACATTCTTTTAATATATGATCTTTAAATAAAATAGTTATTAGTAGAATAGAGCCATTAGGTCAATATTTATGACAATTAAAGTTAAATAATTTGAAAAATAATAAAATATCGATTTGCGATATTTGTTTCTAGACCAAGAAGATATTTATGAACGAAAAAATCACCCGTACACTACTCACATATATCCAAGATGTGAATAAAGTAGTTAAAAGCATATTTCAAAACTTTGACATATTTCTCAAAACCCGTGGACTAACACCTATGAGATTTTTAGTTTTTCAGAACAAAATAAAGATAATTCATTCGACAAGGTTCAACATAAGATTTTGAATAAAACATTCAGCCATTAGATCAATATTTATAACAATTAAAGTTCAACATAAGATCTTTGAATAAAATAGTTATTAGTAGACTAGAACCATTAGATCAACATTTATAACAATTAAAGTTAAACAATTCGAAAAATAATGTAATATCGATTTGCGATATTTGTTTCTGGACCAAAGAAGATATTTATGGACGAAAAAATCACCCATACACTACTCACTTATATCCAAAATTTGAATAAAGTAGTTAAAAGCATATTTCCAAACTTTGACATATTTCTAAAAACCCGTGGACTAACACCTATGAGATTTTCGGTTTTTCGGGACAAAATTAAAGATATTCATTCGACAAGGGTAACTGTTTTGAAAACATCAGAAAATATTCTTTCAACATAAAATCTTTGAATAAAACAGTTATTAGTAGACTAGAGCCATTAGATCAACATTTATAACAATTAAAGTTAAACAATTCGAAAAATAATGTAATATCGATTTGTGATATTTGTTTCTGGACCAAAGAAGATATTTATGGACGAAAAAATCACCCATACACTACTCACTTATATCCAAAATTTGAATAAAGTAGTTAAAAGCATATTTCCAAACTTTGACATATTTCTAAAAACCCGTGGACTAACACCTATGAGATTTTCGGTTTTTCGGGACAAAATTAAAGATATTCATTCGACAAGGGTAACTGTTTGAAAACATCAGAAAACATTCTTTCAACATAAGATCTTTGAATAAAATAGTTATTAGTAGACTAGAGCCATTAGATCAACATTTATAACAATTAAAGTTAAACAATTCAAAATAATGCAATATCGATTTGGATATTTGTTTCTGGAGTAAAGGAAGATAATTATGGAATGAAAAATCACCTACACTACTCACATATATCCAAGATGTGAATAAAGTAGTTAAAAACATATTTCAAAACTTTGACATATTTCTCAAAACCCGTGGACTAACCTATGAGATTTTGGTTTTTCGGGACAAAATAAAAGATAATTCATTCGACAAAGATAACTGTTTTGAAAACATCAGAAAACATTCTTTCAACATAAGATCTTTGAATAAAATAGTTATTAGTAGAACTAGAGCCATTAGATCAATATTTATAACAATTAAAGTTAAAACAATTAAAAAATAATGCAATATCCTTTGATATTTGTTTCGGGCCAAAATAAGATAATTATGGACAAAAATCACCCATACACTACTCACATATATCCAAGATGTGAATAAAGTAGTTAAAAGCATATTTCAAAACTTTGACATATTTTCAAAAACCCGTGGACTAACACCTATGAGATTTTGGTTTTTCGGACAAAATAAAAGATAATTCATTGACAAAAGGGTAACTATTTTGAAAACATCAGAAAACATTCTTTCAACATAAGATCTTTGAATAAAATAGTTATTAGTAGACTAGAGCCATTAGATCAACATTTATAACAATTAAAGTTAAACAATTCGAAAATAATGCAATATCTCGATTTGATATTTGTTTCTGAAGGAAGATAATTTATGGAAAAAAATCACCCGTACACTACTCACATATATCCAAGATGTGAATAAAGTATTTAAAAGAATATTTCAAATCTTTGACTTATTTCTCAAAACACGTGGACTAACACCTATGAGATTTTCAATTTTTCGGGGTAAAATAGAAGATAATTCATTTCGACAAGGGTAACTGTTTTGATATCATCAGAAAATAAATTTTCAACATAAGATCTTTGAATAAAACAGTTATTAGTAAACTAGAGCCATTAGATCAACATTTATAAATATTAAAGTTCAACGATTCGAAAAATAATGCAATATCGATTTGCGATATTTGTTTCTGGGATAAGGAAGATATTTTTGGTGGAAAAAATCACCCGTACAATTCTCACATATATCCAAAATGTGAATAAAGTAGGTAAAAACATATTTAAAATTTTTGACATATTTCTCATAACGTGTGGACTAACACCAATGAGATTTTCTCTTTTTCGGGACAAAATAAAAAATAATTCATTCGACAAGGGTAACTGTTTTGAAAACATCAGCAAACATTCTTTCAACACAAGATCATTGAATAAAATAGTTATTAGCAAACTAGAGCCATTAGATCAACATTTATAACAATTAAAGTTCAACGATTCGAAAAATAATGCAATATCGATTTGTGATACTTGTTTCTGGG
>CM032164.1:268936-319261 GCA_018901935.1 Pugionium cornutum
AATGAAAATTATATTGAAAAAATATTTAATATTATAATATATGTAAATATCTAATACAAAATATAAAACAAATATTGGAAATTTTAAAAATTTAGTTAAATAAAATCTAAAACAAAAGTTTGGATTAATTAAATATTTATTATATTTTCAATTTCTTATCTATTTAATAATATTGTTTATCTAATATATAAATAATTTGAATTTATTTTTACAATCTAATTATTTTCTGTTTTATTTATATAATCAATATTAAAATTTTAAAAATTATTTTAAATAAAAAATAAATTATATATATGTTTAATTTATATTTATTAAATAAATAATTAATTATAACTTCTGAATAGTTTTTTTTTGCGCATAACATAGATTTAAATCTTCACTTTAAAAAAACATTAAAATGGAGCCAAAAACAATAGACAGATCAGTAACCATACAAATACACTCATTAATTTACTCACGAGGAAGATAATAAACTGGAGTTTTCTGCCACGTGGTATTATCTTAGTGGTCCGTTTCGATAAGGGTGTCAATACCTTTCCTTAATCCTGTGGCAGTTAACGACGTTATCATGAATTCTTGACCATTGGATCATTAGGGCTTTCTTTTTGGCTCACTATATATACATAGATGACCAAGTAAGAGAACAGAGCTAATTAAACAAGAAGAAGAAGAAGTAATGGCTTCCTCTATGCTCTCCTCCGCAGCTGTGGTTACCTCACCGGCTCAAGCCACCATGGTCGCTCCATTCACCGGCTTGAAGTCAACCGCTGCATTCCCGGTCACCCGCAAGACCAACAACGACATTACTTCCATTGCAAGCAACGGCGGAAGAGTTAACTGTATGCAGGTAATGCCACTAATAAGATAGTCTTTTTAATTTTATCATTACTCATATAGAATTTAATAATTAGAAATGGATGATTTGATAGGTGTGGCCACCTCTTGGTAAGAAGAAGTTTGAGACTCTGTCTTATCTCCCTGACCTTACCGACGTCGAATTGGCTAAGGAAGTTGACTACCTTCTCCGCAACAAATGGATTCCTTGTGTTGAATTCGAGTTGGAGGTAATAACTACACACATTATTCTTCTTTTGTCTATTTATCCTTTTACACTCCTACAAACCAAATTCAGTAACCGGATCTTTAAAACCGAAGTTGCAATCACTATGTGAACTCATATATATATTGAACCTAGATCAATTTGTATCATTATCCTAGATTTTGGTTACCAGCTTTTTAAAAAATTAAAGATTAGTATTTTTTATTTCAATATTATACAATAAATATACATTTACTAACAATTTTAATTATTTATTTATTTTAAAATGTGCATTTATTTATTTAATTAATAAATATACATTTAATTATTTATTTATTTTAAAATGTGCATTTATTTATTTAATTAATATTTATAAACATCATTAGTTTAAATTTTTCATAATAGCATAAATATAAAATTAAAATACATTAAAACTTCATATTAATAGAAAAACTAAAATTTAAACGGGAAAAACCCAAATATAAATGTTTTAAATTAAGGGCAAATGTCTAAAATAGCACATTTCTAAGTTTTTGTTTCAAAAATAGCATATTTTAAATTTCCAATATAAGCACAAATTTTAAGATTAAAACATTAGGTATTTTCACATAAGTATTTGTGCTATTTTGGAAATTTAATTTTATTATGCTAGATTTGGAAGAAAAACTTTAAAAGTGCTATTTAAGGTATTACTCTTAAATTAATATGTAATTTATTTGGAGTAAATAAATATGTTTACATAATTATTTGTGTTATTTTTGAAATTTTAAATTTACAATAATAGATTTGGAATTAAAAATTTTTTTAAATTATTATTTTAGGATATTAGTCAATTTTAATTGCTAAAAAATGGTTAAAATGTGTATGAATTATGTAATGTAGGAATGTCATGTTTCAAATCGTGTTTTTTCATATTTGTATAGCACGGATTTGTGTACCGCGAGCACGGAAACACGCCAGGATACTACGATGGACGGTATTGGACAATGTGGAAGCTTCCATTGTTCGGATGTACTGATTCAGCTCAAGTGTTGAAGGAAGTGCAAGAGTGCAAAAAAGAGTATCCAAATGCCTTCATTAGAATCATCGGATTCGATAACAATCGTCAAGTTCAATGCATCAGTTTCATCGCCTACAAGCCCCCAAGCTTCACCCAAGCTTAATTATATATTTCTATAACATTTTCATTAATTATCTCTACTTATTTCATTTCCAATTGAATGTTTATGTTTCTGAGACATTTTCTATCGGATTGTCTTATTTATGTATATGTAATTTCTACATATTCCCTTTTTTCTTGATTATTATTATTATCCCATGGTTATAATTTAGATTTTGAATATTTATTATGAGATAAAAACAGAAAAATATTATAATATTATTGTTCGTTTGGTCGTTTGCGGCTACGGTTGCGGCTGCGATCAATCCTGCAGCTGCGACTACGGCAGATGTTGTTTGTTTGTCTGCCGCCGATGGTTGCAGTTACGGTTGATCGCAGATTTTTAGTCGTACCGCTGTTTTAATCAGCGATCGAAAAAATTGCGACGCAGGACATATCGTCTGACCGCTGCATCTGCCGCATGTACCTGCGGCAGCTAAACGAACAATAATCTGCCGCTGGCGCTGCCGCATGAACCTGCAGCTGACAAACGAATATGACCAATATATAACTAAATCTTCCTCGTAGCAATAGGTGCATTTTTCCATTTTCCTGTTTTATAGGAATCAATTATTCCATTTTTCTTAACTAAATATTATTGGTAGTTTATCATTAGAATATACAATGCGTTATAATTTATAAACATATATACTATAAGATAATAATGAAAGATGGATCTATACATCCTTAATATATTGACGAAAAATCTTATACTTACGTGTGATTTACAAGTATGTCACGCTGACTTGTTAATATTTTAATACAAATATTACATAAGATATAATTTATTAAAGTATTTCTAAAAATGGTCTGAGAGAAATATTTAACAGTATATTATATGCAAATCTCTAATATTTCGTTATAAGAGACAAACACAATATAAAAATAAATATTATTTTTTTTAAAAATTAGTTAAACAAAATATAAAATAAATTTTTTATCTAAATTGAATATTGATCACATCCACAAGTTTGTACGTATTTAAGAATATTGTCTATCCAAGATATAGATAATTTAAATTCATTTGTATCATTTGATTTCATTGTATGTTTTATTTGTATAATCAATATAAAAATTTCAAAAAATATTTTAAATAAGAAATAAATTATTTACGTATATTTACTAAATAAATAACTAATTATAATATGTGAATATTTTTACAGTTAAAATATTTGCAGTTACGTCACAATTTCTTTTTACATGATTAAAACCAACAACTTTAAATTTTAATCTCCAATGATTAATATACTGCATCAAATTCTGGACTTTAGTATCCTTCAAAATGTTTTCTAAGCATCTAACTAAAGTTGGCAATCCATTTCAAAATTAAATCCATTTAAATTATTTTAAGAAATTAAATCATTTTATGGTTATCTAGGTAACACAGTACGAATAATATTCTAAAATATCATTTTTAAAACCGTTTTATTCTAAATCTAATATTTTAAAATTAAAATTCTAAATCTAATATTTTACTATAAATAAATTATTCATAAAGTTAAAACATTATATTTGAGATTATTTTTTCTAATTTAAAATTAATTTTCATTAAAAAAAAGTTTTAACAATATTTTAATTTTAAATTGTGCTATTACTGGAAATTAAAATAATGATCGCTAATTTTAGAACAAAAACTTAAAACGTGATATTTGACAAAATTGCCATAAAAATATCACACGGTAAATTTCGGTCTATATTTCAATTAAACTTTTCATCGATCTTCTAAATTTCCCAACAAATATTTTCAACTGTAATCCAAATCACAAACCCAAAATATATAAGTTGTAAACAAAAAAACCTTTTGATCATTATATTCAATGAAACCAACTCTCACCGCTCATCACCGCGTCATAACGCCACCACCATTCCCATCCAAACGCAAACGCTAACCATGTCCATTCCTCCTCATATGTTAAGCTCTGCGGCCATTCCTCGACCTGCCCAGCAAAGAGTATTTCCATCTTCTCATCCATATTCTCCACTGCACATTTGGCCTCCTCCTTTTCCTTTACGACAACCCCATTTTCTTGGTCATCTTTCCACACTTGATTCTTTCTCATCGACTTCATCATAATCATCGTTGATTTCTTATGTTTAGACAGAGGCTTCATGTTTTCTTTGTGAATGTTCATTCGAGCTTTTGCAGTCATTCTCGCCTGCTTTGAATGATCTCTTCGAGCTTCCTCTCCTCTATTTCTCTCGTAAACCGAACTTACTCGAGCTTTCTTCATAGCATCCATTTGCATACACACATGTTTAACATTTACATTTAGTGTTTTATAATTAACTCTTGTGAGTAATAAATAAGATCAAACTACATATCCACACTTATATATAGATTAGTTATTGTTTATATACACGTATCAAAAAGAACTTAGAAAACTATAATGGTAACTAAGAGCAACGAATCGAACACCAAAAACAGGGAAAAAACAATATAAAAGCAATAAATATAAGCAAAGAATCGAACAAAAGTTTTCAACAGAAGAAAAAGAATAAAACACAAAAACAATATAGGGAAAGATAAAAGCTATAGATGAATAAAAAGGGGAAAAACGTGAAATTTTAGGTTATATGATGAGAATTGTTAAAAGAAAATCTAGCATTAATTAATGGTGTTAAAGCGTATTTATTGTGTTAAGTCTAATATTTTTTAGCCAACTCTATAAAATAGCATTTTTAATCATTATTATAAATTTAGCATCATTGATTTATTTTTCTAATAATAATATTAATTTTAGTATTAAAATATTTTAAATATTTATTAATAGAGAAAAATAAATTTTAAACTAGAAAAAAGAAACTCAAAAATAATATTTTAATTTTCTTTGTAATCAATTTAAAATAAATAAATATATTTTTATATAAAAGTTTATGGTATTTTTGAAATTTTAATTTTAAAATGTTATTAAGAATAAAATTTTTAAAAATATTATTTTAAAGATAATTTATAAAAATAGTACTTTTTAAATTTTTGTTCTATCACCATTAGTTTAAATTTTCAAAAACAGCACAAAATTAATATTAATATACCTTAAAAAAATTTCTAATAAAGAAAGATTAAATATACATTAGAAACAAACTCAAATATAATATTTTAATTATATTTATAATTTATTTATAGTTAATATATATTTTAAAAAATAGTTTATGTTATTTTTAAAATTTTTAAATTTCTAATGTTAAATTTAGAATAAAACTTTTTAAAAACGTATTACTTTTAGGATATTATTCTCTATTTATTTATTTTGGTTTGTTCATGCATGCCAAAGTGGGACCCAGCTTTACCAACGTAGCGGTTTCGTTTGACTTTTGTCTTTTAAGGTTCATATTTTTCTTTTCATATGTAGATTTTATCATGTAACAAAGGGTAAAAATATTAGCCATACACGAAAGATACAAACAGTCTCACAGTCAAAAGCCTAAATAAATGAGAAAAATGTTCAAACAAATTCGATCCGTAATATACAATACTATTTTTATTTTTACGTGTGTTTAATAAATAACTACTATATAAATATTTTAATCAAATATTTAGTTACTTACATTTTTATTTTATACTTGCAGATGATAAATTAAAATTTTAATAAATTTCATAGTATATATAATATATTTATTTTACTAATCGATAAATTATGTATTCTTTTAATTTTAAAAATAACATAGAGCAAAATTTTAATTTTATAATTTTTAAATGATTTAATTTGTGTTTATGTGATAGTTTTACCTAGATAACCATTAAAAACTATAAAAAATTATATAATACTTAAGTACAATAAGAGGATTGATGTATCTTATTAGTCATAGAAGACATGATATATAATTTGTGGTGAACTTATTCTCAAAATTTGCTGAAATGATATTAAACATATACTTTGTTAACTCGAAGGTATGAAATCCATAGGCTTATTCTTTTTAACCAATATTCAAAAGAGATGAATCAGTTTTTCAAATGCATTACTTATCTGTCCTTCGCAATGGTCAATCACAAACAAGATATGTGTTCACATGAAGAAAAAAAACTTCTATAATTACGTATGAAAGTTGATTGTATCGCAACAATTTAAAAAATAACATATAAAGATAATAGAACAAAGAACGTTTTACCAAAATGATTTTTAAAAGTTTGTAATTTGAACATTTGGGTTTAGGTTTAGTATTTTGGATTTAAGTGTAAGAGTTGGCCGGACATATAATCCGGATGCAGAAAAAAAAGTGTGTGAAATAAAAAGAGACAATTGCCTAAATAAAAAGATTCGAAGTATAGAAAAATAAAAAAGTATTTGACGTTTTTTTTGAAAGAAAAGAAAATATAAAAGAAAAAAGTGAGATTAGATCAAGTCCTGATTTTTGAAAGATATAAAAAGATTACTTAATTAGGGTTTTCTGGTGAGTAAACAAAGTAGTGCGTTGGAGATCGGTTTCCTACCTCTGATACCGAACTCGGCCAAGAAGAAATTGGCCCAACAAACAAGACACGTATAATCTCTCAGTACAGATGATCTACACTATTTTCGAGAAGTCAATGGGATCTTCCAAAACGTTTAATTTTATTGGATACCAAGGTCGATGATGAGCGTTTCGAACAAGCATTAATGAATATTAATATAGCATTTATGACAAAGATTGGAGATTTAGCTAGTAAGAAGTGTATAAAAAGAAAAGTTGTTGGTATTAAATAAGAATCCAAAAATTAATAGATTAAAGATTCGTTCGGTCAACAACAAGAAATGTGTTATTTAATAAACCTTATTAAATATGTGTAATATTGTTTAAGATATCTTTAATAAAATTTGTTTTTGTTGATAAATCATGCTTACTCCACCTTTTGTGTATCACACAATAAGTATCTGTTTTTATGATTTTATATTTAGAGCTTAGGATTTAATTTTTAAATTTAAAATTTAATTTTAATTTTGTAATATTTTTGGAAAAATAAATTTAGCGACATTTTTGGAGAAAATACTAATGAATGTATTTGATATAAACTCTTATTTTTTGAAAATTGCCCATAAAAAAGTGTCATGTTATCCAAAAATAAATTGATGCTTAAAAATTTCCACGAAATTCATTTATACTTGAATTCAGAAAATCAAACATAAGCCAAACTTTAACCGAACATTTGAAAATAACAAATCCTTCATTAACTTCTCTGTTCATAATCCTCAACTACAAAATGTGAATTTTCTATTCCAATTTTTTTATCAATCCTTCCCAAACTTTTCCAGAAATTTAATAACAATGCCGGAAAATGTCAATCACAGTCCAAGAATCTCATTTTCTAACGATTTTCGCCACTCCGATTCCATACCATTGGAACAGTGCCCAGAGATCTGGCGATCACCGTGGAAATCTTCCAGCCGTGATTTCAATTTCTCCATTCCCGGTGGTGCAATCTCTGGCGAGAGCTTGTGGTCCGCCGAAGAATTCTTCAACGACGGCAAGATTCTCCCCACGGCTATGAAAAAGCAACCCGAGGAATGTAAAACCGGTTTACCAAAACCGGAGACAAATCCAATCGGAGATACTAAACCGGTTCTGGAAATAGAAGAAATTGGAGGCAAAGAAGATGAGGTAAAGTTGCCATTACTTCGGAGTAATTCGACCGACTCAAATTCTAAAGGGAAACAGATAGAGACTGTGAAGCTTGACGTTTCGTCTTCTTCTTCGTCCTTAAACGATACTTTTCAGAAACCGCCATTGAAGAAGAACCATGGAGGTTATCGTTACAGAGGAAATGGAGGCATGATTAGAGTGAATTCATTACTCGATGTGGTTCCATCGGGGAATTATTTTGGGTTAGGATCGATAAACTTTTGTGGTGGAAGTGACAAGATTAAGTGGAAATCATTGTTTTTTTATTGGTAAGAAAGATTTGTGTCGTTTTGAGTTCATTCTTTGTTTCTTCTCTGAAAAGTCATAAGTTTGTGACAGTGTGTTTTTATGGGTCCCAACTAAGATCTGTTTATTATATTTTTTATTTTTACATGTATTGTTTTTTACTGAAGAGAATATTAAAGAAAAAAATAAGAAAATTATTAAAATTAGCAGACAGGAAAAGAAAACTACAAAATCTATTTTATTAAACTTAAAATTAAATACTCCACCTTGTTTTATTTTAAATGATTTATTCGATTAGAAATATTTGATGATTTTCTAAAAAATAAAAAAGAAATCATGTATATAATTTTTTTCCTTCAATAATTTTCTTAATTTGAAATATCATAACTAAAAGTAGGAAAAAACGACAAAAATAATATAAATGTCAGTCAACTTGAGACGTTAGAGAAGATGATGCTAAAATATCAACAACACAATTTCCCGATCGGGATTGGTAGGAGAACTGAATTTGCGAAAAAAGATTTTTCCAAAGTTTGATTGTTGCGATGTAATGTCGTAGATGCAGATTGATTCAATAGAGATTGATAAGGTTGTGGAGAGTTAAGTTGTTTCCTTAAAAAATAACAGAACGTTAGCCCAAAGACCAAACGGATTGGATAACCCAAAGTAGTGCAGTCATTCCAGTTTCTATAACTATGAATCGGCCTTGAAATTTATCTCCCAGCATGAAGAAAATCACCGGCATTATTCTTTATAATCCAACCTAATCCTGAAGGATGTGAACCATTTCGATGTGTGGCATCGTAATTATACTACTTAACCCATTTTGATAGTGGTATTTTCCATAGATTGATTCTCTAGTGTATTACATTTGGTAAGGTTTATCCAATTTCTATGTGTTGCAGATGATGTAACCATTTTGTAGTATCCTCCTGACTTCGTAGGATCAATATGTCAAATAGAACATCCTGTTTATTAAAGAAGAGCTCATTTATGGATTTTCATATTCTTCATAGTAGAAAAAACGGTAGATACTTATTAATGGAGTCTGAAGCACAATTCCGATAACTTGTTATGAAGTATCTGATATTGTCATACAGATTTGAAGTAGGGTGACAGATTGTTGAAGTTAAGATACCAATTTTCCTCCAAATTATATGTGCATATGGACAAAGAAAGAATGCATGGAGTTCGTTTTCTTCTGAACCACAACACTTATTGCATATCTTATCCGATATGATTTTCCGATGGCATAAATGTGATTTGAGTGGTAGTCCATTTGAGAGTAAACACTACAAAAAGTGGTGCATTTTCGGCGGCTATTTAATAGATGTCTTTTGCAAGATCTTGGTGATTTTTGAGAGGAGGATGAGACACTGTTGAATGGAGATTTACTAAATCCAATGTTTGTCGATAACCAGATTTAACTGAGTAAATACTGTTATTCGTATAAACTCAATCATCGTTAGTTGAGATGGGAGATATAAAAATTTCTGAATGAGGTGATGATCATCTCGTTCAATAAGGTCATTTAGCATATCCGCATCCTATTGACGTGTATCTTTATCAAGAACCATGTCAACCGTTAGTAGTGGATTAGTATATGACAATAATTTAGGAGCACGAGACGGAGAAATAGGCAACCAATTTGAATTTCCAATTTTTTTCTAATAGTGTGTTGTAGGCCTCTCTTTAAAAGTAGGTGTCCATATATTAATGATTGTCAACCATAAGACGAACCAGTATTAGGAAATGATGAAAGTAAATTCTCATTCTTGAAAAATTGATTTTTCAAAATTTTGGAAAGAAGATAATTTGGTATTTGGATAATCTTCCAATACATATTAGCGGGCAAAAATTCTTGATGTATATAATTTTTTTTACTATATGAAAGACTCCACCATGATTTCCAGTTAATTTCAAATAAATATATAAATAATTTTAAATTACTATAGTAATTACAAAATATATCATTATAATTAATTGGATCAAAATCAATATATTTTATTAAACTAACCAAAAATATTATTAAATTCGTAAAAAATAATTTTTTTATTTCTTTAGTTTACATATATATATAAATTAATATTAAAAATAAATTCAAATAAGAGTTAAAATTATATAAATATCTAATTTATATTTATTAATAAATAATATTTTTTTGTATATAATTTACAAATATTTTTCTGTAAATATAGTGATGTGAGTAAAACTAAACACTTTATGGGGATTTAATAACATTTCCAACTCCACATTATGAATTACTCTAAACTATATTATAGAATAAAATTTCTCTAACTATATAACAATTAGTTTAGTTTGAAACAATCACACGAAATTTTATGTCAAGAATGTTTCTATTGTTACAAGTAGATGAAATCAATCACCAATACACACACACACAAAACTAAACAATAGAAAAATCCTTAAGGCAAAACCAACAAAGGATTCAATTTTATTTTCATCAATCAAAAACCCACAAGAAAACAATGAATAAATTCGTGGAAAAATCAAAGCTTTGGGAACGAAATCAGTAAATTTGTCTGTAACCCAGAATGGTCCTGCGACCACCACCGACTGTTCTCCCTCCTCCTCCTCCTCCGCCGCCGTTAATGGCAGAAGCTGCAGCAATTGATATTTTCTTGAGATCCTCAACATTTGCGTAGCTCTTACGCGCCATTCCCATTACCATCCCTTTACTCTTCTTCTCCCCTGCACTCGCCGACTTACTACCTCTTGCGGCGGCAGAAGAAGCCGATCCCGTCAAAAACCCGCCGGTTCTGCTCTTCGAAAGCGGCGGAGGCGGAGTGGTGTTGAAACTTACCGGACGGCGATTCTCTTTACGTATCACTGCGGAGAAATCAGGAACCGATTGGGCTACGGAAGACGGAGATTTTCTCGAATTTGACATTGGAGAAAACCCAAATCGCGTCTGTTTCTTCTTATTCTTCTCCGGCGAAAATTGATCTTCTTCTACTTCTTCCTCGAACCTCACTTGTTTTTTCCTTGGCTCTTCTTCGTCTTCTTCTTCTTCCTCGAGAAATTTCTGGAAATCTCGTTTCATCCGAAGCTTTGATTCACGCAATCGTGAGTATTCATCGTATCTTGGTCCTCTCTCGAACCCACAGAAACCGTCTAACAAGAGTTTAAGCTGATGTGTATCAGAGTTTTGAGAGAGTATGAGAGGCATTGGATCTACAGAGAAAAACAGAGGTTCCATACTAGGGTTTGAGATCGTATCCGCCATTATGGATTGATCTCGAATCAAACTTCTTCTTCTTCTTCGTTAAAGAGAGCTTTATTTAATGTAAAAAAAGGGATTTAATGGCTTTTGTTCTTCATTTTCTTTCGCAACGGTCTAATAGAATCAGTGTGGAAAGATTTCGTTTGCGTTGACTATTCTACCCTTTTTTACTTACCACCTATAACGGTCTTATTTGGGAGTGTGGGACCCAGTGAATTATCGATAAAACGGTCACTAATTTCATTAATTTTACTGATTTTTCTGAATCGAACCGAATGATTACTTTTGGTTTTCAGTTTTCATTAAGTTTGATTAACTAAATCGATCAGAAGCTTTCAAAATTACTTTCAGTTTATCGTTTCGGTTCAGTTTGATTCTATCAAACCGATCGGTTATCGATAGTAAACGGAATAATCCAAACAAACTGAAATTGCAGGCCTAAACTAACGCTGGAGCATAGGAGGAGGAACAGTGACTGGAGAAAAATAATCTAAGAAAGCAAGAGCGAAATGAGTTGTGTGAAAATCTGTTTCAATGTGGCAATATCACATGCAAGTTTCCCTTTCTAGAGAGAGAATCACAATGTTCATCTTGGCTTGTGATTCAAATCTCTATCATAAACTTTGTGATGAAAGTTTCAATTGTTCCTACAAGTTTTGGATTTGAATCATTTGGAAAGTGTTTTGAGAGAAGGAGTCGAGATGAAAGCTGAAGATAAGCCGAAGAATGTTAGTAGAAACTGTGAAAATCTCAGAACCAAAGTTTATGGAATTTGATCTTAGCTAAACTCTGCACAAAGCAAGAACTCTGAAGTTGTTTTTCAAGAATGTATGGAAGTGTTTCTCACAAGTCAGATGTGTATTATAGCTATGAAAGAAATTATTGGAGCAAGAATTGAAAAAAGTTGATTCGGAAAACAATTGGATCTACAAAGATCGTGAAAATGGAGATATTGCAAGGCTTGACGATGAACTAACCCAAGAAGAAGAAGAGATTGAGAAAAAAAAAGATGATTCAGTTGTGCCCATAAGATTGTCAGTCCTAGAAATGAAATTTGGATAATCCGGTTTGATCGAACTCTCCATGAGATTCATAGTTGCATTACTTATAGCTTCCTTCTTCGTAGACAAAGCTGATTCGGAATTGGTTAGGTTTTTTGTTCATATCCCTAAACAATTCTATACATTTCAGATTTGACAATAACCTCAAGGCTTTTATGTGCCATGACAAAGTTACATCCAAATATGAAATCAAGAACTTTCGAGTTTGATCTTGTTATCTGTCAGCAAATATACAAACACAAACCTGAGAAGAAGAAAAAAACAGAGCAAAACCACACACACATCATAATTTATGCAAGAAACTTATTAAGGAGCTTGAGAGCAAAACATGAAAAAGAAAACATGGATTACATAATCAGGAGTTACAAATAACCTGTTTTCCCCCCTTCCTTGTTTATGTCACCAAACCAGACCTTTCTTCCTTCTAAACCTATCAACGCTCATTCGGGACTTCTCGGGTTTACTTGTCTTCTTTGATTTCTCCAGCTGACTGTCTACGCTGTTTCTAGAAACTTCTGGAAGACAGCATTTCCCGTTCTCTGTAGTCTTGCTCTGGTTTTTGGTTGCATCCATTGCAGCGGTCTTGTTTGAACTGTTTCTTGGTCCCTTGGGTTTCGAGAGCGATATTACAAATTTCTTCAGATGCTTTATGAATTCTGGATATAGTTCTAGATTGCAGTGTCCTCCTCCAGATACCCATAAGGGTTCATACTTCTCTTTAGACAGTTCCCAAAGTTGTTTTCCATGTGACCAATCAACTACTTCATCTGCAGTTCCCTACAAGACCAAACAAAGCCGACTATAATTTGCATTCAGAGTAATGTCACTGATTTATTTAAGGTACACCACAATGATTTCTTCAATTAATTCATGTTTACCGGGAGAAAAATTGATACGGATAATCCCATAAGAGATGGCAAATCATTCTCTACGACCCTATTGATACATTTTAGAAAAATATTCAAATTGGCTTATCCTTTAATATCTCACAATTTCCAGAATTTGAGTTTCACCAAACATTCTCTTTTCAAATGATTCAATAACCTACAGGTTGTATTCATTGCAAAAATCTGTGGAGACAATGGATGACAACTCTATCCATCCATCATAAGAAGATCAAAGCGGAAGTGAAAAAAACAGTAAGCTTGTCAGAGAAAAAGGAAAAACAGAAATAAGTAATTGAGTATTACTCACATGGATTACTAAGACAGGACAGGTAACTCCGCTGATCTTGTCGATATTCTGAAACAAGGAATTGTGTAGATAAGCACTACTAATACATGGAAAAAAGAATAAGTATGGCTAAATGTCTACTAATTACCTTGTAAATATCAAACCAATATGTACGTTTAACTGGATACAAAACCCTCATCCCAGACAGAATAGGGCTGTGCAAAACCACCCCTCTCAAATTAGGAATGCGCGATGCTAGGTCAATCGTGGGTCCACTACCAACAGACTGACCATATAATATCAGTTGATCATCTTTTATACCATACTGTTCCTTGAGACAGTTATATGATGCATCTATATCAGCATATGTATTACATTCACTTGCCTGATTCACATAACAAATGTATATCCATCAGAAACAATCCATGGAGTCTCCAACATATTACTAAGACGATCAGGTGAGTTTTCATATAGTTATTTCGAAATGAAAAGGTGGAAACGCAAGACACATACCTTTCCAGTAGACTGACCATAACCAGAATAATCATACCTGGAAAAGGGAAACCCAAAGCACGGATTAAAAGAACTCACTTACGTAAGAAGGTAAGTCTTCGTAGCAATTCAGTTGTAGAAACACATATCTTCTAATGTTTAAGTAAAAGCATGCATGAAAGATATGCAAAGTACATTGGCAGACTCCAAATTCTTTTTATGCCACATAAAGGAAGTATGACTAAAAAAGTTGTAGTGAAAATGCTTACATCACAAGAGACAAATGATATGCCAAAACATTATTCAAACATTTAAGAGAAACTTGATCTCAGATCAAAGATGGACACTTTATTTGTCAACAAGGCTTGGGTATTTTTTATGTAATCCCTTACTTTCACATAGATTTGTAATGTTGTAACATTTTCTGATAATATCCATTAACGACGAATCCAAAGCCTTAGTTTTTTTAATCAATCTACAAATGGTAAAGAGATAGAGAGCGAATCAAATAGTAATTTTAATCAACTTTTACTAAAATCCAAAAACTTCCTCCGTCAATTTTGGAAATCCCTAATTTTCCGTTCCTATAGCATTAAAGTCCTAAACTGGAAAAAGCTTTTACAAAACAGAGATAGAGAGAAAATAGTTACCCCATAAGATTAACACGGAGTCGATTGCTAAGCTCGACGAAAAGCTCAAACATCTGACCTAAATCGGCAGCGTTTCCATGGGAATATAGAACCGTACCATTAGCCTTTGGATGCTTGACATAAATTGCCACGATCTCGTTACCACGGCGAGTGCGTAGCTTCAAGACGTCAACGTCATCGCGGCGAGGAACTTCGGTAATGTACAATCGGTCAACAGAGCTATCGTCAGCTATTAGATCGTAAGACGGTGGGGTTGGCGGGAAAAAAGCGAATTTAGCAGCGATTGACGAAGTTACTCCTCCCATGGCGAAGATGATTCTCTTATCATCACACACCAAAACCACCTCTTACTCATAAATTACCCAACTTCCGATCAAAATTACGGAAACCCTAGTTTCGTTTTTAGGTTTCCGAGATCTTAAGGAAAAAGGGGAAAACGACAGAAAAATAAAACTAAAGAACGAAAAGTGAGCAGAAGACAAAAGATAAGCGGGGCAGAGTTGAAATCGAAAGCCGAGAAGGAAGAGTTGGAATGGTGGCGCGTGAAAAAGAAACAAGCGGCGCGTGTGGAATGAGAGCAAAAGCTGCTAAGTGTTTCCGTCGTTAGATACTGGCAAAAGATGTCGTGCTTCTCTCTAAATGTGGATTGAGCAGCTTTTATTCACTTCTTTTCTTTTTATCAATAATTCTTTTTTTATAACTTTTAATACTTTTTTTATTTCATTATCCACAATTAATTTTTAGTTTTCATAAAAATTAAAAGAGTTATAAAACTTTTACTAAAAATTATATAATATCTTAATATATTATTTAAACAATATTTTAAGATAATAACTTCAATCTCACTTGTAATTAACAGAAATATCTATTGATAATAATAAATTTCAAATAAATTTATAAATACATTTAATTTACTATAATAATTATAATATATATCATTATTATAATTTGGTTACAAAATCAATATATTTTATTAAACTAATAAAAAAAATATTATTAAAGTTGTAAAAATTTATTATTTTTATTTCTTTAATTTACATATACATAAATTAACATTAAAAATAATTTTAAATAAAAATTAACACTATATAAATATTTAATTTATATTTACAAATAATGATATTATATAATTTATAAATATTTATGGATATAAATCTAGTTTATTTTATAATTAAGGATTAGAATCCAGTGGATATGCATGCATTTAATTACTCGCATTTTTAAGTGACAAGAAAATTCGAATTTATATAAATATCATATTATTATTATTATATAAATTTAAATGGCTAAGTAAATATTTATGAGCTGTGGTGGATTTAAATTCACGTTTACAGAGCAAATACTGTGTTAGTGGCACCCACATCTTAACATAATCCAGATTATGGTTGCTTGTGGAAGACATTAATTAGCTAATAAATATTTAATTATCTTAAATTGATGATACTATGGTTTGACCTAACCGAATTAACCAAAAATTAAATATTTTTTTTTCTTCATGTAATTCGGTTGACTTTACAATTTGTCTAATTTGGATATGAATAGTTTCATTCATATTAAGTGGACAAACCAATCCCCATCAAACACGTGGCAAGTTGATATGAGATTAGTCACATGTGTTATGAGTACAAAATCTAGATTACATTAATCAGTTTAGCAAAAAACATATCTCTAAAAAGCTATAAATCTTAGCAGTTTGTTAATCTTGAAATGAAAAATTTGTACATAATGAATGAACAATGGGGTTTTGACATTTCTTACCTTTCAAATTATCTCAAACATTTTAGAGATTAAAGAGAAATTATCGGTTTATCTCTAATATATTAATTAAAAAATATTTTAATAATTTTTTATATAAATATGTCGTAACACCATTAGAATATTTTTTATAAAAAAATATTACACAAAATATGATTTAGTAGAGTATTTATGAAAATGATATTATAAAAATATTTAACAGTATATTATATGTAAATCTCTAACATTACGACATAAAATACAAACACAATATAAAATTTTTAAAATTTTTTTAGAGAAATTAGTCAAACAAAATATAATTACAAGTTTGGATTAATTTAATATTTATCGCATCTATAATTTTTTATTTAATAATATTTTCTATCTAAGATATAAATAATTTAAATTTATTTGTATTCATTGTATATTTTATTTGTATAATCAATATTAAAAATTTTAAATAAAAAATAAATTATATACATATCTTTTTTTCTATCCTAAATTATGTACATATCTAGTTAGACATTCATTGTATATTTTATTTGCATTCATTATATATTTTATTTGTATATAATTTATATTTATTAAATAAATATAGGCATATATTGTGTTACGTGAAACTAAACCTCATGCATTGCCACAATAACGGACACTAGACGATTACAAGAACACGTGATATGGAAGAATAATTGGTCTAGTGGTTGTACCACTTATACATCCATTCTAGAGGTATGGTTTCGACTCCATCTTTTCTCGTAGAAGGGTATTAAATATTCGTATAAAAATATTGGGTTATTGAGCCAGTCCATTGTGTCCCGGTGACAAAAAAAAAACATGTGATATATATAATGAAATTAACAAAATGAAATTATTACATTACTTTTATAATAATAAACTCTTCTCATGGGAATATATAAAACTCTAACAAAAGAGTCTAACCCCAAACATTTGCCACATATAATCTTGGTTAATGTGTTAACCCATGCATGTGCTTTAAAATTAACTAGTGACATATTTAATAAAAATTCTAAATAGTGAAATTTTAAAAGAAATATTTTTGTTTCAGTTTGATATATATAAATTTTTATGACCATGTTAATATTTTAACGTAACAGGGTGAATATCTGATTAAACATTTTAGTATTTAATTTAATATGTACTTAAATTATATAAAATATATATATATCTCTCTTTGCATCAATATAAAATTACAATTCTATGAAAAGAAACAATTTAGAAAATAAGAAATAAAAGCAATGAATGAAAGTATAGTCCATTTGAAATTTTTAGTAAATAAAAATCTCATATGCATTTTCAGTATCTTATTAAACATCTAGATTTTAGGAATATCTGATAATTTAGTCTAATTTTATATCTTTGGACAAGACAAAATATCATTTGATTCATCTTGATTTGATTAAAAAAATTAGATATCTATAGTTTTGCGAATAAGCTAAATACTAAAATTTAATATCCATTAAAATGAACCAAATTAGAAATAGTAAAAAAAAATAGAAAAACATATTTGCTGCACTTCTATATATATAAATTTTTATAACTATAATTTTCATATCTGAATAAACATCTAGATTTTGAAAAATCTGATTATTATAAAATGAATACAAATCGTGAAAATATAATATCATTACAACTAAGTGTGTCAAAATAGGTAATATTTATGGGTCAATTCAATCCAATTTAATCTATAATTCAAATAATCAGAATTTTGGATTTTTTTATTTTGCCAATAAATTATATAATTAATTTGAAATATCATTGTTTATAAAGTATGAATTAAAGGCGTACACATATTAAAAAGTTTCCAATCTATATGAAATATAATAGAATACGAAGCCAAAACATTTGCCATTTGATTATATAATCTTGGTTTATGTTGGAAAATAATTGCATCGAATTGAGGAAACTACTGTTGTAGAGTCCGCATATATTGTTGAAGTTGATGATAGTCCGCATATATTGTTGAAGTTGATGATTATCGCTTTTATGGTTGATGATGTTGTTGAGAATTAAATTATCTCATTCAAATATGACAGAATGAAAGTCTAATGACCATGTAGCTTGTAAAATCCAAATGAATGATGAAAATTCTGACTTAATAATTGTATGACACCTTTTAAATTTACCAATCTGAGCGAATACAAAAGACCCGTGTGAATCTCGAATAATCCATCATAATACAAAATGTTGAGAATTTTCCTTGTTCGCCGCATCATAATTACATCATAATTATTTTATTAAAATAAAATTATGAGCCAAACAATGGTTATTTCACCAAAGACTTGGTTTGTATTTTATGCGGTAAATATCTTATAAAGTAATATATTAATATAGTATCTTTTAAACTTTTTGTTATAAATTTAACATTTTAAATTTAAAATTCAATATAACACAAATTATTTTATAAAAATTTATATTTACCATAAATAAATTATAAATATAATAAAAATATTATATTTGATTTTTTTTTTCTAATTTAAGATTTAATTTTTATTTATTAAAAATAAATTTTAAAGTATTTTAATATTAAATTTGTGATATTTTTGAAAATTTAAATTATTGATACTATATTTAGAACAAATTTTTTTAAAAAATACTATTTTTGTCGGTTGTACTATCTTATATTATCAAGTATATTAAAATTGTTACATTTAAACGTGGTTTATGAAAAAAACGTGACATAGAATTTTATAAACCCACAAAACTGAAATGCAAAAATAATAGTGACAATAATAAATGACTCACTTTGCATGTTTTTAAATGAATTATTTAATGGTCAACTTATTTAACTATTTAATCCATTAAATTTAATGAATTATGGTTGATGTAAACTATTTTATAAATGAGTTAGATTAACTCATTATCCATTTAACATTCAGCACATTTGGATTATGGGTTAGTTTAGATTGGATTACCTATTTTTACACCTTTAAATCAGAACATAACAAATTACTAATATTTATAAAATTCAGAATATCTCTGGGTAGATGCTATGTTTAACCCATTATAACCCATTAGATATAAGCAAAATAAATTATTTTAGATTGAAATTTCTTTAAAATATTAGCTAATACATCTATATAGTATTTAGTGATATTTTATTATTTTATTAAAAGAAGTAAATTGAATAATCATAAAAATGTAAGGGAGTGCTAATTAGAATGGTAAGTTATAATTTAAGTAATAACATATTTGAATTACATAGTTGTCAGGAATTTAGTTTTTTTCTTGATTGTATTTGATATTGGTTTTGGATTGTTTACAATAAAGACATATGATTTGATTATCGATTTCTCATTTAATCTATCTCTTGGGTAGGATATGTTTGCTATAAACTTTCAATATAAATCTGAATGAAATTTTTACAAAAGAATCAACTTTTAAAAAAGAATAGATTTAAAAGAATTACAATACAATCAAACCTTTCAAACTCTATCTCTTCTCTCTTTTTTCTCTCTCCTCCCGAATTACAATACAACCAAAAGTGCACCATTTTTTTCTTGCCGTGACCGATTACCTTTTTTATACTCTTTTAATGATAGGAATATTAGTATTTCATTTTCCTGTATATGGGCTTCTTGGCCCAAACCAAAATTAAAGATAATTAGATTTTCCTATTAATTCTTCATTTTTCTCTTTAATCGGCATTGGGCCCATGTAAAATTAGGTGGTCCATTCCAAAAATCAGCTTCCTTTTTTTCAATTTTTTTTTCTTTGGGGGCGAGTGACGGTCACCCGGCCACGTCTCACCCACGCACTGTCCAAGCACGCCACCATCCACGCGCCGCCATACGCTGCCACACGCCGCCATGTGCCGCCCACTCGCCACCACGTGTTGCCCATGCGCGCTACGCACCGCCACGCACCGGCCACTTTCTGGCAACTTTCTGGAAATTTTCCGGCGACTTTCCGGTGACTGTCCGACGACTTTCCGATGACTTTCCGGCGACTTTCCCGATAACTTTCTGCCGATTTTCCAGCGATTTTCTGGTGATTTTTCCGGTGACTTTCCCGGTGACTTTTCCGGTGACTTTCCCAGTGATTTTTCCAGCAAATTTTCCGTCGACTTTCATGATGACTTTTCCAGACCCGTTTTAACCTTTTCTCACCCCCTTTTTTTCTCTGTTGCAGGTCGTCTACTGCTCGGTGAGCTCCACCTTAAGAGATATTCTCTGCCACACCTCTCGCATCCATCCTCATAGGTAACATCTAACTTTTTCTTTTCCTGTCACTGATTTAATTATAACCCGAAACTAACTTGTTTTTTCCTTTCTCTCTGCGAGATCGAGACACCTACATGAACTTTACCTAGAGCCGAGTCATTCTCTAAAAGGTCTTGAGAAATTCACAAAAAAGTTGTTAATTCAAATCAGGTAACTTTTTGGTAGATAGGATTTCTAGAACTTTGTTTAGGTGAATCTTAGGTAGAATCAAACCGTCTTTAGCAACAATATTATTGAACATGTCAATTCCTAATATCTGCAAAATTTTATACAGAAACTTCACCTTAGCTTCCATGCTCAAACTCCTTTTCCACTTTTTGATTTTTTCAAATCTTTTGAACCATTTTCCTTGTGAGTTTTAGCACCAGAATCCGCTTTATTCTGTTCAACTACAATTTCTCTAGACGCTTCAACAAAAGAGTCTCCACCTTGAACTGTTGAACATGCCTTAAAACCATTCGGTATAGGTGCTTGAATTAGATTCTCACTGAAAGTCACTTTTTTTTACTGTCTATCCACTAATTCGACCTTGTGTATAGATATCTCCTTACTCACCTTCTTCGTTCCTGACCTGATCCCTGCCTTGCAAACTCTACATTGAAGATAATACAACCCGTTGTTAAGTTTTTCAAATATTACTTTCTTGTCGTCTGTATAAAACTACAATCTCAAATCATCTACTTGATAACAACAACCTGATTTTTCCAACAAACCAAATGAAATCAAATTTCTACTCACCTCTGTCATGTATTTCACATCCTTGAGTCTCACCATAGAGCCATTTGAGTTCTGAATTCTAATACTCTATGTTCTTTTGATGTAGTTATGAGTGTTATTTAGCCATCAGAATTTTACCTTCATTGATTTCTTTGAAGTCAAACAAAACGTCTTTGTTCTGTGTGATATGGTAAGAACTTCCTGAATCCATTACCTATTCCCTTGTGTCTTGAGTACTAGCTGTTAAAACCACTGGCTGAATAGGCTCTGCAATGTTAACAGATTATGCACGTTTCTTTCTTTGAGCACATTCTCTTTTCCAACGCCCTTCATCTCCACATATGAAAGATCATTTGTTGTTGTTATCAGATTGTTGCCTTGACTTAAATCTGATTCTGCTCTTCAATCGGCCTCTCCATGTGTTGTCATTATCAAACTGATTGTTCGACCTACCCCTTGATTCCACATTCAAATTTTTATCCTGAGAATTTGTTACCTTTCCACTTTCAGTTAACTCTCTTTCCTTAGACTTAGCTGCTGGTGTGACCTCATTTAGCTTTAAAGTATCTATCCCATACTTCAGAGTTTCTTTGAGTTGATCGTACATGCTCGACATGGAACTTAGAAGTAGAATTGCTTGTATCTCTTCCGAAATTTCAACTCCTATGTTGTTGAGATCTGTCACTAGCCTTATAAAGTAATCTATATTGGTATCAATGTTTTTGGAGTCATCAATCTTGAAAGTGTAGAACCTCAATTGTAGGTAGATCTGATTCGGAAAAGATGTCTCCATGTATAACTTGTTTAGGGTAGACCACATGACTACCGTTGTATCGCACTTAGAGATTTTACTGAGCACCTGATTTTCCACGTTTAAAACAATAAGATCTTTAGCCTTTTCTGATTTTTCAAATTTTACTGGATCGATCTGTGAGCTACTGCCTTCTATGCCTCCTTTTTCTTCTTCACGAGATTTACTTTTTGTAACTATTGAATCCTTTAGCAACTTTTCATCTATTAGGATATCTTTTAACCCTAAAACCCCAAAGTGAGCCATCATTCTCACTTTCTATAGAGAAAAGTCTCTTGTTTCATCAAACCTATGAACCTTAATCCGTGAACTCATCATTAGGTTTTCAAATCTGTTGTGATTCTGAATTTTCCAACAAATCCCAAAAATCTAGTTTCCCAACACACGCTTTGCAACCAACCTGAATGCTCCGATACCACTTGTTAAGATTTTAGAGTTTTTCATGATTGCCTTTGGATTGCTTACAATAAAGACACACGATTTGATTACCAAGTTTCCACTTAAAGTATCTCTCGGTTAGAATCTGTATCGTACAAACTTCTACTATAAATCTGAATGCAGCTTTTACAAAAAATCAAATTTAGAAAATGAATAGATTTAGAATAATTACAATACAACCAAAACTTTGAAACTCTCTCTCTCTTCACTCTCCTATTCTCTCCCTTTTTTTTCTCTTACCGGGCGTTTTTTCTTGCCTAGAGCGATTACATTTTTATACTCTTTTGATAATAGGAATATTAGGATTTTATTTTCTTGCATATGTGATTCGTGCCCCAAACCAAAATTAAAGAGAATTAGGTTTTCTATTAAAAGTAAAAATTTTAAATAACCATTTTTAAAAATTTAAAATTTAATATATATAAGTAACATCATAATGATATAAATTATATCTATTGCTTTCTTTATATCAGTATAAAACGGCAATTTTAGAAAAAAGATATAATTAAGAAACTAAGAAAATAGGAGAAAAAATGAAAGAATTGTGTGTTTTGGAATTAAAATTATTATTATTATAACAGTGACAAAACAGTAAGATGGCAAGCATTATATTACTTTTTATTTTGATAAAATTTTGTATTGTTGACAATTTAATGTCATTATAATATTATTTTAATTTATTGATGCAAAATTACTATTCAACACACTACAATAATCTCCATTAAACACTAACTACAAAATTGACCTGCACTATGCGCAGTTATGTAATTATAACATTTTACTATATTTTTTGTGAATTTAATCTTGTAGTTTACAAATTTTTAGTGAATATTAAATTATTTTATAAAATATTCGTAATATAAATACAAATCAAAATTTTAATTTTTTAGATATAATATTATAGTTAGTTTTTTTGGTAAAAAGGTTATTTAAGTATTTTAATAAAGATTTGAATTTTAAAATATTTGATGTTATAATAATCATGAATAATATAATTTGTAAAATATGAAAATAAATTATTTTTATATATTATGAAATTTTTAAATGTATTAATCTAGTTAATTTTATTTATTTTCATGTAAAAATTATTCAAGTAGATTAATAAAAAGTAATACCCTAAAATATCAATATTTTAAGTTTATATTTCAAATTTAACACAGTAAAACTAAAATTCCAAAAACATCACAAATTATTATGTGAAAATAATTATTTATCTTAAATAAACTATATATAAAATTAAAACATAATGTTTGGATTCACTTTTTCTAATTTAGGATTTAAATGTTTTTATTAACAATAACTTTTTAATTATTCTAGTATTAAATTTATGGTATTTTTAAAAATTTAAATGACTAGTGGAACAAAAAATTTGAAATACTGCTATTTTATTCAATTGCCCATTAATAAAAATCTAAATTTTAAATATTAGATTTCATAATACTAATTATTATTTTAACTTTTCTATATATTTAGTATTTGTTTTTTATTTAATTATTTATATAATAATTAAAGTAATATTTTACAAATTAAATGTTATTTTTTGAAATATACTTGTCAAATAATAATGTAAACATAATCTCTAGCTTTTAAATAATTATTTATTACTACCACTTTTTATTTATCTCTTACAACCACATAAAATAATTGAATTCATATTTTTGAACTTTATTGTTATGTAAAAAACATATTTAAGTGTAATTGCAATTATTAAATTTGAATTATTAATATTTTATAAAAATAAATTTACTAAAGAAATTGTTGGCAAATTATCATGTAACCTATGACTCTTAAGACACCATTAAATATGATCACACACACACAGAGACGTTATCTTTTCCCATCTTTTGCCAACAAAAAAAAAGAAGAAGAAAAGAAAAGCAAATAAACAAAGTCACATTTTTTATCTGAAAGCATCTTCTGTGAATTCATATTTCCTTGAAGCATTCATTGACATTTTCATGAAGCTTTCTATCCAAAACCTCTCCACAGATATTTCCCATCAAATGATAAAATGCCATAAGCTCTGAAAGTTGCTCTATGTTCATCTTATTCATCATGTTCCTTGCCATCCTTTGTTTCTCTTCGTCTACCTTCAACTTTTTCATATATGAGCCTCCATTCCTCACCGTCGCTCCCATTTCCTTCAGCCTGGCTTCTTGCTCTGCGCTTAGAGCTGTGTTTGACTGTACAACACAAACCATACGCACAAGAATAACTAACTCAGCCAAAGCATACTATAATCCTAAGTCCTAACATGACAAACACATTCATGAAAGAGTAAGACATTCTTGGCTTGTTGCAATGAGACAAACCATGTGGGCCGGGGCAGTGACCCACGACCAGCCCCACATGCTGGTCCTCCTACACCCTCCCGGCCTGTTCAGGTCATTAACCCAGACAGACCGGGACTCCAAACCCACTAATTCGCTTTGTTTTTCAGGTTAGCCTGCAACATCTACATGCATGATTAAGCGGACACATGTTTCGAATCAGGGCTCAAAGTGTCCCCGGCTGGTCCAGTCTGAGTCTACTTGTCCCATCACAACAACCATAAACATTATTAAGCCGTATCTTAAAGATATGGCTTTTACTGTGTAACCCTTGAGGACTCCGAAAGGCCAAAGAAACTCCTCTAAACCATTTTGGCCTCTTGCAATAATATGAAATCAAGCACTTATGTTAAAGTTGAGTAGAGAGATTTGATGTTTCTTTACCTCAAGAAATTCAGCTCCAACTTCAAGCTCTGATTCTTTTGAAGGGTTCTTCTCAGGTTCTCCTCTAGTATACATGTACCTCGCAAGTGAGAAACTTCGAATGAGCATCTTTCTTTTATTCTCCATTTCTCTATCAAGCTTCAATGTCTTTGGAACAGACATTGAGCTATTCAGCTTCTTCTGATACGCAATCACTGCCTTTGCAAATTCCTACAAATAAAACCAAATCACATAAAAACTCATTTTCACAACCATTGATTTAGTTTCAGTATATGTAACTTTGTTTAAGAACACAAAACCTGATATGCAGCAGGACAACCAGGGTAATCAAACTCATCAAGATCATGTTGTCTCATTCTCTCTGGATGAAACTGCAAACCCATAATGAATTTTCCTTCTTCAGGATTGTAAGCATCAGGATCATAAAACCCTTCCATTAATCCATCAGAAGCAAACGCCATTGGCACAAACCTCTGTGCTAATCTCTTTACACCTTGATGATGATAACTATTAACCAAAATCTCCATTTTTTCTTCATCCAAGGAATCTTTAAACCAAGAATGAAGAGGACTGTTTTCAACAATCCTCACAACATGTCTATGCCCATCATAATCATCATAGTTGATATGCTTCGTTCTACGTTCTTCAGGTAACTTATTCGTTAGCTCTTTCTCTAAGTCTAGATAAAGAGTCCCACCACAAGCCACATTCAAAATCTGCATCGTAAACAAACAATTTAACAATTTTTGTTCCAAGTAAACGACATATCAACTCAAAAAGACATTTATTTACCTGTGATCCTCTGCAGATTCCTAAGTAAGGAATGTTCTGTTCGAGACAAAGCTTAGCAAGTCCTAACTCAATGGAATCTTTCTCTTTATCAATAGCTGTATCACTCGCATGTGTTTCTCTAATCTCTTGAAGCTCTTCTGGAGAAAGAGAAGATATCTCAGATTCATAAAGAGAAGGATCAATATCTTCTCCTTCACAAAGAAGAACTCCATGGATTGGCTTGAAGCTCTCAAGCAACAAGTGAACACCAGTAACCCGTGGAACAATCACTGGTACACATCCGTAACGAACTATCAAATCTAGATGATATTCACCTGAAAAAAAAAAAAACCCCGGAAGTTTAGAGAGAGAACCCATGAACATTATGAAGAACAAACATTCATATAAAGTTTAGACTTTTAACCACAAAAATCAAAACCATGCAAAAACGAAAAAGCAGAGGCAGAGAAGAACCAACGAAATCGACGAATTTGTTTTTACGAACGGTGCGTCTAGAGACGACGAGGACTCGAGGGAGGATTTGAGAGAGATCATTCACCTTTGGATTCTCCATATCGATTGTTCCCATTTGTTTTTACCTAGAAAATGTATAAGAGACGAACAAAAGTAGAGAAAAAACGCGAAAAATAGTTTCTGTGACGATCCGATGTGACGTGAGAAGAAACGGAAAGAGTTTTCTCTGGAAGAGAGAAGCCAAAGGCGAATTTATAGTGAAGGAAGAGGCTAAAGCCGACTTGGATTTCTTTTATTAATTTACTTTTAATTTTTATTTTATATTTTTAAATTTTAGTTGATAAATATTAATTTATATTTCTTTCTTTTTAACGTCAAACACCTTCCTTATAAATAATTTCTTCAGTTTAATTCACAATAATTAAAAAAAATTATTTATTTTTAATTATTTGTATTTTGTCTTCTTGTCATCAATTTAGGTTACAACATCCACCTAATAACTAATTAATTTTTTACAAATTAGATAATTCAATACTAAATACATAATTTAATTTTAATATATAAATTTTGTTTTTTTGCTTGCCGTCGGCGGCTGCAGCTACGATCAACATTGCGGTTGTGACTACGGTATATATTGTTCATTTGTCATTCGTTGTCGGTTGCGATTGCGGTTGATTACAGATTTTTAGTCGTAATATTTTTTAATCTGCGATAAAAAATTATAACACAATACGTAATATCTGACCGTTGCGATTATTCATATGTAGTTACAATAGATAAACGAATAATAATATGTTACCGTCATAACTATATAAAATTGCGGTTGACAAAAAATTATTAATATCTCTGCATCCACCTTTTTTGGTTTTGTTTTGTAATTAATTTATTTCAAACAAAAAAAATAAAAGATAAATCTTTAATCTGTGCATAAAAATTGTAAATATCAATAGTAATTTTTAAAGTAAAACATCGGAAAATATCTCATTAGTTAGGTTATATATATATCCAAGTTTTAGATAAGTAATAAATCAATATATTTATTAAGAAATAAAGAGACTTATTTGAGGTCAATACTTTAGTTTTTTAAAATAATGTATCAAATAACAATTAACATTAAGAAATAAATAAATTTCTTTGATTATTTTTTTAAAAAAGATTTAAATAAAAAGAGGTAATGAGCCTAATTCACATACATCGAGTCTAGTTAACAACTTCCTCAGATCAAATCTAAAAAATTTAGTGGCCCGATGTATTAATTCACATGGCCCACTTCAGTAATTAATTATTTGCTCTGTGTAATTTGTTTTGTGGAAATGTTAATAATTAAATACTTGATTTTTAATTGAGTGGAGTAATTTTTTTTGTTTATATGTATTTAATAAGTATTTATTTGGTCGATAACATATATATATATGGGTTATCCATTAATATTTTGTAATTTTATTTAATTAATTTTTTTATATTTGATATTAATAGTAATCAATTGTTATATGTATTTAATAACATTTATTTGGTGGATAATATATATGAGGATATTATCCATATTTTGTAATTTTATTTAATTAATTTTTATATTTGATATTAATAGCTAAAAGCATAACTAATTTATCTGATTAATAATATTTAAAGTAATAACTAAAAGATAACTAATAATAACATACAAATTATAATCAAACCTAAAAATGTAGTAAAATATTTGATTAACATCCAGAAATATATATTCAACATTCAGAAATATTAACCCACACTATAATATAGTATTCAAAATAGAATATATTTTTATTTCTTACTAATTATTATCCATATGAGTGTTAAAATAGGTTAATCTATTTATTTAATTAAGTAATACTATAAAACACCACTTTTAAAATTTCTTTTTTAAATTTAGTATTATAAACTTAAAATTCCAAAATAACATAAATTATTTTATGAAAATACATATTTATTATAAATAAATTACAAATATAATTAAAATATTATATTTAGATTCTTTTTCTAATATAAAATTTAATTTTTCTGTATTAAAAAAAAGTTTTAAAATAGTTTAACATTAAATATGTGTTATTTTTGAAAATTTAAATTAATGATATTATAATTAAAACAAAAAATATTATTGTTGTCGATTATCTTGTTTAATTCGTTTTGTAATGAAATATTTTGTTTTATTACCAGTCCATAAAAAATTACAATCTTGAAAATACTTATCGTATTTTGTACCGTTTGATATATTTGTTATTTTTGGTTACTAAACTCTATAAATTATCTTACTTATTTTTTTATATACAAAGACAATAAATGGGCTAACTCATTATTCAGTTTACTCCACAACATTTTAATATATTCTTTTGGTCAACCCGTAAAAACTATAATTTTGTAAACTTTTGGTAAATTGTTAAATGTTGAAAGTGTGAAAATAAAATACAGAAAGATATATCTTATTACAATCTCATTAAACAAATATTACAAGTTACACTTAACAATAGTTTTAGCCATAATTTTATACCAAAATTGGCTCAAAACATAATCTTAATATCTATTTCTCATTTGTTTTAATCTAACTCCAACATAATGTTTGTTTTTGCTTGTTTGATTGATACAAAGCAGAAACCATTCATCCAAAAACCTGATTGTTTTATTCAAAAATTCTAGTATCGCACACCTAGTTCGCTCTATTAGATTTTCGATAAAACCCTCATACTCCATCATTTCCTCTTAAATACAGAGTATGGGCCGACTCTGAATTTAAAAAAGTCGCAAGCAAAAAAGAAAAAGCGTTTTACATTATTTTATCATAATATTTTCAAAATAAAGATTGATTATTTTATAAAAATATAAAAGGCCGCAAGCACAGGCTTGTTCCGTTTGCATGCAGGCCCGGTTCTGAAAAGATCTCTACTTTGATATTATAAACTTTTTTTTAAAAGAAAATTTCCTCTTGTGTAGATATGTTTCCACTTTCTCTTTGATGCTATTTTCTTACATCTTTACTTGTTTTCAATTGTCTCTTTATGCATTTTCTTTGCATTTTCAAATGTAAAATTTTGAAAATCCACAAATGGTATTACACTAATTGGGCGAGAGAGGTTTTCTTTTTAGTTTAGGAAAGTTTAAGAGAGGTGTGAAGAGAAAAATACAAGTCCACGATTTAGAAGAATTGTGAAAGAGCCAAATGTTTCAACTACAAAAGGGGAATCCCCACAATTTTGCTAAAAGAAAATACGTTTCCTTTTCATTAGGTAAAAAGTAGTGAATACAATGTCGCATGCTAAGCTTTATTAAATAGTTGGTCGATTTTGATTTTCTTGAGTAGAAAATGGGAATAAACTAAAAACGAATTTATATAATTGTAATACAAAGTCAATATTTTCGTATTAAACATGTAAGAATTTACACTTAACTAGAAACCTATTCGTACATTTAAAAGAAAAATAATATTGGAAAGATTAATATCTTAAAATAGACGTTTAAAAAATATTGAGTAATACCCTAAAATAGTACTATTTTAAATTTATTTTCCAAATTTAGCACCATAAAAATAAAATTCCAAAAATAGCATAAATTATTATGTAAAAATAATTATTTACTTTAAATAAACTATATATAAAATTATAACATAATGTTTGAGTTTATTTTTTCTAATTTTAGGGTTTAAATTTTTTTCATTAGAAATAAGTTTTTAATTATTTTAGTATTAAATTTGTGCTGCTTTTGGAAATTTAAATGACTACTGCTATATTTAGAACAAAAATTTGAAATAGTGCTATTTTAGTCAATTGCCCAAAAATATTCCATATTTAGTACTTTAAATTTAAAATTCCAAATTATCATAAATTGTTTTGTAAAAATACTTAATTACTATAAATAAATTATAAATAAAATTAAAATAGCGCAATTGACTAAAATAGTATCATTTCAATTTTTTGTTTCAAATATATCACTAATCATTTAAATTTCCAAAAATAACATAAATTTAATACTAAAATAATTAAAAACATTCTTCCTAATAAAAAAATTAAACCCTAAATTGGAAAAAATGAACCCAAACATTATGTTTTAATTTTATATATAGTTTATTTAAAGTAAATAATTATTTTTACATAATAATTTGTGTTATTTTTGAGATTTTATTTTTATTGTGTTAATTTTGGAAAAGAAACTTAAAATAATGCTATTTTAGGTATTACTCATTAAATACTATGTTTGGATTTTTTCTAATTTATAATTTAATTTTTTATTTGAAAGAAATTTAAAGTATTTTAATATTAAATTTTTGCTATTTTGAAATTTAAATTAATGATGTTATATTTTGAATAAAAACTTAAAAAATGTTAGTTTTATCAATTGTTCTATTAAAAATATATTGAATATTTACATTAATCACATTTCCAAATATAGTAAGTTTCGCCTTACATATATATAATGGTTTGTCCGGCTAATCCTTATTTTCGTTTGGTCGATCTTAACATCTGATCCGGTTGGTTGGATGTGGAGTTGGTTCATCTGATGGGAACAGTCTCTATGGTCATTTTGGGTGACTAAATTGTCCACAACTATGTTGAAATCTTCTCTTACCCTTTTAGTGTCGGATGTGGTTTTGTGATAGGTTTCTTATGATAGGGACTTGACCATTGTTCCTTCGTTGAAAAAGTTCATATTCACCTGAATGTGAGTCAAATCAAAAAATTTTGGTCATTTTTTATGAATTAATATTTTTCCTATGGATTTCGGCATTGTATCTAATATTCCACATAGGCCTCTCAATATGATTCTTTACCCGCGGGTCCCGCTTCGTTTGACCCGCTGCGGGATGGGTGCAGGTCGAGTGAAATTTTTTTTTTCATATGCGGGGCGGGTGCGGATCGAGCATTATTTAAAGCGGGGCGGGTGCGGGTCGCAATTTTTTAACTTGCGGGTTAGCGGGTACCCACAAATTTTGGATTCAATCAAATTAATCAAATTAATGCCCAACTAATTTAGGCCCAAACTAATTTAAACCCAAACAAATGAAATTATTAAATATTTTAATTAAATTATTTAAATATTTTTAGAAACTTTAATTAAATTTATTAAATATTTTAATTTAAATAAAGTTATTAAATCTTTTAGTTTAATTAAATTTATTAAATATTTTTAAAATTTTTAATTAAATGTATTAAATATTTTATTTAAATTAAATTTATTAAATATTTTAGTTTAATTAAATTTATTAAATTTGTTTAAATTTTTTGAAAAATGAAACGGGTCACCCGCGGGACCCGTTTGATTAATGCGGGACGGGTGCGGGTCTAAAAAAATTGATTCACGGGTTTTGTGGGTAAAAAAATTTTGTGCAAAAAAATCTGTAACCCGCCGCGGGGCGGATCAGGCGGGGTGGGTCTGACCCGTTTGACAGGCCTAATTCCACATTTGGTAAACTGTTAAATGTAATTTCCCCTTAGTTTTATACACATTAAATGGCTTTTTCAAAACCAAGTAATCATATTTCCAAAAAGAGAAAAAATTAAATTACTTGAGATATTTGGTAACGACGATAATTTTGATAAGATTGCCACACTTGCATGACTCGAAAGTAAAAAAATATTTTTTTTCTTCTAAAATAAATCTAGATAATATGTGTACACCATAAGTAGATATACCATATTATAAATTTAGATTATTATTATATATATTAAGATGTTATATGTATTATATTACATATTTATTATATAAAATTAGTTTTATTTATAGTTTATGTATTTAAAACTACTAAAAATATATATTTTAATTTATAATATGTTTATATTTTTATTTTATAATCAAATTATAAAATAAACTGTATTTGGTACGATTAATACATCTTATTAACCATTACTTTTATATATATTTTTACTATTTTTTTTGTAAAAGTTCATCTTTTAAATATTAGTTTTTTAATAATTATATGTTGATTGAAATATGAACAACTCAATCGACATGTAAAATTAATAATCAACATTAAAAAAATATAAATTATTTGTATTAATTTGTCAAACCAAATTAATAACTTGAAACAATTATAAATATAAATTATGTTTAAAATTATCATATCACATTTGTAATGACATAATTTTTTTAACCATATCATATTTTTCTAATAACAACATTTTTCAAAATTTAGTTTTCTTTTAATGTATAGAATTAATATATATGATTTAATTTATTTTTAAAATAAATTTATATTTAAAATTGTCATATCATTTGACTAAATTATATATCATAATTTTTTTAATCATATCATCTTTTTCTAATGATATTTCATTATTTTTCTAAAAAACTCACTTATTTTTTAATATATAAGATTAATGTCAATAACTAAAACTGAAATAATTTTAATGAGTAAAATATTACTTTCAAATCACTATATATATATGTTTAATAATCAAAATAGTCTATATATATAAATATCTCTAAATTTATATAAATTTTAAAATATAATAAAGTTACAGATTAGTGTATCGATAATGTGAGTCAGCTAAACGTATTGACACGTGGATAGGGAAGGGTCCTCCTACGTTCTTAAGCCGTCTCTCATGGCTGACGAAGCAAAATCTACTTCAACTATTTACTACTAACAATCTAATTTAGTAATTTATACAAATTATATCTTAAATCCACTTTATAAAATTTATAAAAATTAATTTTTAGAGTTCAAATTTCTCTACAATTCTTCTTTATACTTCGTTTTACAAACCATATTTCATTATTAAATCGTGTGACTAAATAAAAAATAAAATATAATTAACATTTATATATTATTTATGTGTAATAACAATGGTGTAATAATTTTTCAAATCATTTTTAAAACGGTTAAATTCACATTTATACTCAATTTTTGATTCATTCTTAACAATTCTCATTTTTAATTTTGTGGTATTTTGTAGTTGTCTGTTATTTTGGTATAATAAAACTTTTAAGGTATTTATAGAAAATAAAAATATTGATGATATGTTTTTTTTTAAAATGTGGTACTTTTTTGAAAATATGCTTTTATCAAATACTATAACTTTTTTTAGTCAACTCATTTATTACATATTTATTTTCAATTTGAAAGTTTATATTAAATAAAAATAATGAATTTTTATAACAAAAGATCATATAATTATTTAACCTAAATTTATTCTTTAAATAAAAATAGCAGTTGGCTCAAAAATATTACAATTTAAAATACTAAAAAAAGAAAACTTAAAATCTAATTGCAAAAGTGTGGCTTGAATTCAAAACTATATATAACATTATTAAAAAAAGACTCAACAACTACATCATCACTAATATTTTTTTAAAAAAAATATATCTTTAAAATATTTAGTATAATTTGGCGTCTAAAGCATTATTTGCGGGTCTTTAGCCTATGAGCAATACCTAAACGTAGGAATATTAATAAAGACTAAATGGGTGACGCTAAACATCTGAACATTGAATTACAACGTGAAGCATATGATATTTAGTTAAGTCAAATTTTAATTATCTTTGTTTATTTGTAAGTTGATGGTAGACGAAATTAGCAACTTTGGTGACAGATTTCGGCATTCGGCACAAATCAAATAAACCGAACCGGTCGAACCGGAATTTTTGATTTTCGGTTTTAATTTTATTAAATGCATTAAACTAATCAGATATAATAATAATTTTAATCGGTTTATGGTTCGATTCGGTTCAGTCAAAAAATCTAAAAAAATATAAACTAATAAACCAAATAATTAAACCAAATTAAACCAAAATTAACCAAAAAACCTGAAATACAAACTAATAAACCGATTAAACTTAAATTTTATGTAATTAAACCAAAAATCAAATTTTAATTCAATTTAATTTGGAAACATTTTTATGCTAAAATCCGAATCGATTAAACCGAAAAAATAATCGAACCAAACTGATTATTATTATTATTATTATTTTTGTCGATTTTTTTCAAAACCAAAAAACCGAAACTCCAAAAATCCGACCCGATTAAACCAAAAAAATCGAAAGCCCATGCCTAGTCACATGTATCTATAGTTAATATTACAGGTGTAGATGCATCATATCTCGTTTTTATATATTTCAAACGGCTGACTATAGATTTTTTACAAAAATTATGTTTAAATTATTGGTAAAAAAATTATAACATAAAACATAATATCTGACCGGTGTAATTGTTTGCATAAATCTACGATAAATAATGAACAGTAATTCGCTGCAACCATTACCACATTCTCATATGATATACAAACGAACATATTTCGCATAGAATTTTAAACATGGTCATGACTTATTCCACATAAATCATTGATTAGAACATAATCCAATAAAATTCTGTCAAATCTTTTTTAAAATTTGTTTATCATTACTATATATATTTCCAATAGCTTATAAATTTAAATACATAATTTCTTTGTGTACCCAAATTTAAAAAAAAAATACTCTCTTAACAAATATATTTCACCCTCTGCTTTATTTTGATTCATATGAACTAAAATGAAGAAACCGTATACGAAAACGATAGAAATGTGTGTTTTTAAACTTTTAATACAAACTGCTATAAAAAAAAATACAACAACTTCATAGCTTCAACACTATTATATATGAAACCGAAGAATCCAACTGCAAGTGATCCAAAAAAATGGATACAGTCATTAATCAAATTTTAATTAAAACCATAACTCGATCCGATCTATACAAATATTTGATTTGTATGATGTTAGGATTTTAAGATCTTTTTTGATTGTCTTTAGTGTTGGTAAATATTGGTTAGAAATAAGAACATACGATTTGATTACCGAATTTCCACTTAAGCTACCTCTCGGGTAGGATCTGTCTCTCACAAACTTACACTATAAATCTGAATGAAACTTTTACCGAGGATTAACTTTAGAGAAATAGTAGAATCAGAATAATTACAATACAACATATACTATTGTACCTCTCTTTCTTCTCTCTCTCTTCTCTCTCTCCTCTCTCTCTCCTTTTTTTTCTTCCTGGGTGTCCTCCCTTTTAGCTGCCACCTTTTGGAATGAATCTTGACCTAGTTGACAATTTCTATTTATACATTGCACAACTTTTAGGTTTGGGTTTATTGGGACAATTAAAATTGTGAGAATACAATTGACATATGAATATTCGATCTAATATGAATAGATTTAATGTCGTTTCCAAATAAATTTGGAAAAAATTAAGGTATTGTTTATTTTTATATTGGTTATGATTTTAATTTAAGTTCGGTTAAGGAAAAACAATTTTAGTTATTTAATTTCATATTTTAAAACTTTTTTTAAATTTAATTAAACAAAAAATGGTTACTTACGACATTATAAAAATACGCAAAATATATAAATATTGGATAGATTAGAGAAAATAATAATTGGTTTGTCTATCTAACAAAAAAATTTCTAATATTTGGATCAAAATAAAGTTAATGAGATAAATTTTTGTGGGTTACGAAATTGAACCCTAATTTAAATGATAGACATATAGAAGTTTGAAAAAGCCAATCAAACACACTTCTTTATTCTGAATTTTCAAAACAATTTTAAAAAAATGAAATAGGATTTATTTTATCTAATTTATGGTTTAAATTTTTTTTATTAGAATAAGATTTTTAATTATTTTAATACTAAATTTATGATATTTTTGAAATTTAAATAATTAATATTATATTTAAAATAAAAATTTGAAATATTGTTATCTTAGACGGTTATCTTTTTTAATCTATTAACAAAGTAAAACTGAAAAAAGTAATTACAAAAGTGAGGCTTGGATCGAAGATTATATATATAGAATTATTAAAACAAGACTCAACCACTATATCATAACAAATGTTTTTTTAAATAATATCTTTAGAATATTTAATATAATTTGGTGTCTAAAACCATTATTTGTAAGTCTTTGGCCTATGAACCATACCTAAACGTAGGAATATTAATAAAGACTAAATGGTGACGCAAAAGCGACGCAAAAGCATTAGCGCTGTTCGTTTATCTGCTGCAGCGTTTGCGGCAGCGATCTGCGGTCAGACGCTGCGGTTAGACGCAGTAATATTATTGTTCGTTTGATCGCCGCATGTTGTATCGCAATTGTTTGATCACAAACGCTATAATTTTGCAGCGATTAAAAATTTTGATCGCAGTTTTCTGTGGTCGACCGTAGCGTTTGACCGCAGGAACCTGCGGCAGTCAAATGAACAACGTTTGGCCGCATGACGCAGCCGCAGGTTCCTGCGGCTACGAAACGAACATGCCTATTATATGTGAACATGCAACGTCAAACAAATGATATTTAGTTAAGTCAATATAAAAGTTTCATTTGTTTTGTTTATTGATAGTAGAAGGAATTATGAATCTTTATTTATTTTCAAGCCGGCCCTTAATATAATCGACATAATCATTGATTAGGACACAGCCCAAATTTTGTTTATTATATATGTAAAAATAAAGTTCTAGATATTATTTTTATAAAACTTTGTTTATCATTAGGAATCTATATATATATTTTCAAAAAAATTATGAATTAATTTTTTTTTTCTTTTATTATCTAGTTCCAATGTTACAATACAATATTATAACATTTTCATAAAACCTAAATTGTAGTCAAAATACATATTTGTAAAATAAAAATAGATATAATTAGTTTTGTTTGTTTGTTCATCGTCGCCCACTACAAAAAAACTGTCTATTTGCGACTGTAATTTGCGACTACATACGTGGTCGCAATATTTGCGACCACATTTACCACGGTTTAGCGACTAATTTGTGACTACGGCGAAGTAGTCGCAAATTGGTCGCAAAAATGTGACCAATAAGTGTGGTCGCAAATCAGTCGCAATATGCAACCAATTAGCGACTGAAATGCGACTGCCATGAGACTGACCCAGGTAGTCGCTAATCAGTCGCAAAATAGCGACTGATTAGCGATTACAGATGGAAAATCAGGTGGTAGTCGCTTACTGGTCGTTAAAAGTGCGACCAATTTCCGAGTACGGTATGTAGTGGCTCTGCAGTCACAAAGTGGTGGCAAAGTGCCAACATAAAAAACATGTGCGTGTTAGGTATAAAGACATTTAAGCGACTACATAGCTGTAGTCGCAAAGTAGTGCCAAATCAGTGGCAAAGTAATGACAAAGTAGTCTCAAAATGTTGTATATATATATGCACCATCCCATTCTCTCATTTGTGAAATCAAAGGTAAAAATTTATGTAAAACATGTGGGGAAATTATAACAATTCGAGAGATTGGATGTACAGAAGAATTGATAATCAAACAAGAAATATCTCGGCGGAATTTGCACAAGACATGGAGCAGTTCATAAATTTTGCAAGTAGTCAACCTATAGCTCAAAGTAGCGGAGGTAAGTTTTTCTGTCCTTGTATTAATTGCAAAATGATAAATTTATTCCACGACGAAAAATATGGAATCATCTATATAGTCGAGGGTTTATGCCAAATTATTATATTTGGTATAAACATGGAGAAGATCTGAATGTTCAGTTAGGGACGAGTACTAGTCGGGGTGATGTACAAAGAAATCAGGGACGTGATTGTAGTAGTGATGAAACAGTTGGTATATCCGGTAATAGATATGTTGAAATGGTGACAGATGCATTTCGTGAGACAACGACTGATGATCATCATCAGTACTATAATCAGAACGAAGAAAATTATAATTATAATTATGAAAAAGAACGACCTAATGAAGAAGTAGAAAAGTTTTAACAACATGTTAGAAGTTGCGAAAAATCCATTGTATGATGGTTGTCATGAAGGGCACTCACAGTTATCTTTAGCGGTTCGGTTTATGAACATCAAGTCTGATTTTAATTTACCACAAAAATGTATGGATTCTTGGGCGGAGCTATTTATAGAATATTTACCCGAAGAGAATCAGGCGACGGTTTCATATTATAAAACTGAAAAATTGATGCGAAATTTAGGCCTCCGTTTTATACAATTGACGTGTGTGTTAAAAATTATATGATATTTTGGAAAGAAGATGAGAAATGAGAAAAATGCAAATTTTGCGATTCCCCCTGGTATAAGCCAAGCGAGGGCAGGACGAGAATACCTTTCAGTCGTATGTGATATTTACCTATAGGTGATAGACTTAAAAGAATGTATCAAAGCGAGAAAACCGTAGAGGCAATGAGGTGGCACGCAGAGCATGAAGCAGAAGACGGAGAAATGAGTCATCCATCTAATGCTGCAGAGTGAAATTTTTTTCAATATTTACATCCTATATTTGGTGCTGAATCTCAAAACCTTTATCTTGGCTTATGTACTGATGGGTTCAACCCATTTGGGATGTCTCGTAATCATTCATTATGGCCGGTGATTATCACTCCATATAATTTGCCATCGGAGATGTGTATGAAGAAAGAGTATTTGTTTCTAACTATTTTGAATTCGGAGCCAAATCATCCGCGTGGTAGTCTGGACATATTCCTACGACCTTTGATTGATGAGTTGAAAGAATTATGGTCTACGGGAGTTGATGCATACGATGTATCGCTGAACCAAAATTTCAATCTAAAAGCTGTGTTACTTTGGACGATAAGCGATTTTCCCGCTTATGGAATGATGTCAGAATGGACAACGCATGGAAGGCTGGCCTGTCCAATTTGTATGGATGATACGAAGACATTTCAATTACCAAATGGGAGAAAGACATGTTGGTTTGATTGTCATCGAAGGTTTCTTCCTAATGGTCATCCGTTAAGGAAAAATAAAACAAATTTTTTAAAAGGGAAGCACGCTTTGAATGACTATCCTCCACAATCATTGATAGGAGAACAAGTTTTATACGAGCGAATAAAAACTTTCAATCCTTTAAGAACATATGAGTGCAGCGGAAACGGTCATGAAAGTAAAGAAGAAAGTTACGGCAGCTGGCATAATTGGCACAAAGAAAGTATATTTTAGGAGTTGCCGTACTGGACGGATCTTAACCTTCGACATAATCTTGATGTGATGCATATAGAGAAGAATTTATTCGATAACATCATTAATACTGTTATGAATGTGAAAGAGAAATCAAAAGATACAGTTAAGTCAAGGTTGGATATTATGAAATTTTGCTCTCGAAAAGAGTTGCACGTGGATGGTCGGGGTAATGCTCCATTCCCTATATTTCGATTGACCCAAAAAGCGAAAGAACGGTTATTGGAATGTATAAAAAATGATGTCAAATTTCCGGATGGCTATGCGACAGATTTAGCAAATTGTGTGGATATGAATGGACTAAAGTTCTCTGGCATGAAAAGCCATGACTGCCATGTTTTTATGGAAAGACTTCTCCCTTTTATATTTGCAGAACTTTTACCACGGAACGTTCATCTAGCATTATGAGGTAAATATAGTAATAACTATATTTTTAATTGGAAATACGTACGTAAATTAATAATAATTGCCTGAACTAATTCATTCTCGATGGTAATTAATATATATATATATATAGGGATTGGAGGATTTTTCCGTGATTTATGCTCCAGATTATTACAAAAAAACCGTGTCCAAATTCTGAAGGAAAATATAGTCATAATTTTGTGCAATTTGGAAAAGATCTTTCCGCCTTCATTTTTCGACATATGATTTTCATATAATTTAATGTATTACCAATATCCATATATATATAGATTTTTTAAGTAATTGAGACTGATTTGCCACCACTTTGCAACTGCATTGGCAATGTGGTCGCATTTCAGTCACAAACATTAAATGTAGTCGCAAAGTGGTGGCAAATTTGCGACTGATTTGCGACCACATATGGTTAATTCACATTTCCCCTAAGTATTTTCCACATTTAAAACTTGTATTTCTATTCTATAAGACTACTAACCATTAGAAGTGATAACATATATTGAAAACCATATTTGTAATGATTTCATATTTAGATAACATTTGGAATGTATATAAGAAGTATAAGGTTAAGTAAATTTGTTAAGTGTTTTAGGTAAGTTATTTGAAAATTTGGAAAATGTTATTGTTTTCATAGTAATTGAAATTTTTATAACTTATAATCAATTAATCAATCTTATATAATTATATGTATTCATCTCAAAATTTAGGGTTTAGGGTATTATTTGTGATTGATTTGTCACCACTTTGCCACTGCATTGGCAATGTGGTGGTATTTCACTCACAAAAATTAAATAATTAAATCAGTAAATTTACGTGATTTGACTCATAATAAATTCGAAAAATGTAAATGGTGGTCGCAAAACAGTCGTAAATGTGCGACTGATTTGCGACCACCATTTAATTGGGTGGGAGTTTGCAAGTTTTCGGAAATTCAAACTCCCACCAAATTAATTGATGGTCGAAAATTTGCGACTGATTTGCGACAACATTTATAGTTTTCGATAAATGACCAGGTGGTCGCAAATCAGTCTCAAATTTACGACTGATTTGCGACCACCAATTAATTTGGTGGGAGTTTGAATTTTCGAAAACGTTCAAACTCCCACCAAATTGCGACTGATTTGCGACCACATTTACAGTTTTCGATAAATGATCAGATGGTCGCAAATCAGTCGCAAATTTGCGACTAATTTGCGACCACCAATTAATTTGGTGGGAGTTTGAACGTTTTTTGTTTCCCACCAAATTAATTGGTAGTCGCAAATCAGTCGAAAATTTGCAACTGATTTGCGGCCACATCAATTTTGCCACTGATTTACGACCACATCCGTGGTCGCAAAAAAACTATAAATAAACGAAGGTTTTCCCTCATTTTTCACAAATCTCTCAAAATTTAATAATCAAAATCTCTCTAAACACTTTCTAAACACTTTCTAAAAACTTTCTAAAAAATGGCAAGTTAGTGGTAGGTCGTTAAGAGGTCGTGGAAGACGATCTTTCGGATCGTCTTCCGGCCGAGGAACCTCTTCGATCTCCTCGAACCCTTCACCATACAATAATAGAGCGGCATCCCGCCTCCCTCCCCAATATACTTTTATCTCTCATTCCGTTCCTGAAACCCAAACACCTCTACGGTTTCAGGAATCGGATGAACATGAGGCGGAACAAATTCCCGACTGCGAAACGGGAACGGATGAACAAACTATCACTCTTGATAGTTTGTTACAAACTCTGGGCCGCGAGCAGTATTTGATTTTGCTGTCTCCACAAGCGGCTCCTAATACATTGTGGTAAGAAGTTTTCTAAATAATTATTTTTTTAATAAATATTTATTATAACTGTAATTATATTAATATAAATTTAAAATTTCTCTGTATAATTGAAATATTAGGTTTGACCGTGATAACGGGGCTATTACTCGTCAAATCACAAAAATTTTGAAAAATAAATTTGACGGTCCGAACTACAGTTGGACCGTCGTACCTGCTGAGAGTCAGAAAAATATTTCATAGAGTTTGCAGTAAGTTTTTTTTTTTAAATTGTACATATTTTATAATATTTAAATAATATATATTAATATTTTCTAATTTAATTTCAAGCAATCGTACACCTGGGATCCTCTGATCACCCCGGTGGTACGAAAAGAGTTCAAGACCATCTGCGTAAGGCGGATGAAAGGGATAGTGAGCACGGTTCATACAACCGGAAATCATCCCCGATGGATTTCCCCAAGTCTGTACAAAATTATGACAGACTATTAAGGAACAGAAACATCTACCGAGAGGAGTACAAAATCCTCTCATAACCGCAACTCCACTCGGGACGGTCTTGGCTCGCATAAACATTTATCGGGCCAAAAATCCTATATTCAGGTCCAGCAGGAAATGGTAAGTCAAATTTTTTTTTATTTAATTAACATTTTTGGTAGCAATTAAATAATATTTCAATATCTGTGAAGAAACATAATTTGGGACGACCAGTCTCAATAGGTGAGGTCTTTATAAAAACTCACACAAGATCGGATGGTTCGTATGTAGATTTGAAAGCAAAACAAATCTGTGAAGCATACGAACAAAACATCCAAGAGAAGATGGCGATCGTGGAGGTCGATCCAACAGAAACATCTGATGGAACCTCCCGTCCAATTGAGCTGATTCCAGAACAGAAGAATGAGATCTTCATTCAGATAAAAAAAAATTTTCAAAGTTTTTTCTTTTAACATATTTTTGTAATTAATTAAATAATTAAATTTATTATTTAAATTATGTTTTTGTTAGTTTGTAGTCATCTGTTCCAGATGAACGAGGCCGTCTTTATGGACTCGGTAGCCTCAGTCGCGTATAGTCTACGGGTAGATGTACTGGGGTACAAACCCATTCACCCGAGTACGTAATGCTTCAAGAACAAAATGCGTTGATTAAAGCACAAAACACGCAGATTATGGAAAGAAATGAGAAGATTGAAGAGCTAAACAGAGAAAACCAGAAGAATATCTCAAGCTTGGAGATGCTCCTCGGGTATGTCCAACGGACGGATCCCGCATTCGCCTCCTATATGCGGGATAACAATTGCACAGGGGAACCATCGACGGCTCCGCCCACCGCCCCATTTTCGCCATCAGATTTCCAATTTCCGCCACCTGAGATTTAGATTTTTATTTGATGTATTAAATAATTTTTAATAATAAATTTTATAATTTTAAATTTGTATATCTTTTTATTCAATATTTTATATTAATTAGTTCACATATTTTTCATTTAATATTATAATATTTTTAATTCATTAATAAAAATTAGTAAAAAATTAAATAATATGAATTTTAAACCAATTAGAAGCTATTATATTAATATTTAATATTAAAACATAATAATATAAATTATTTTATTAATATTTCTAATTACAATATATTAATATTATTATTGAAATTAATTTCCAAAATTATTATTCAAATTTAAATTTACAAATATTATATTACATTTTTTTAAAATAATTTAAATATTTTGAAATTAAATTAAAAAAATTATTAATATATTTTTTTTTCAAAATATACGAAATTATTTCAATAATAATGAAAAATATAATATTTTTTTTAAATTTAATTACGGTGTAGTCGTAAATTAGTCCTAAATCAGTCGTACTTTTTGCCACCGATTTGCGACTCCTTCATACATGTAGTCAGAAATCAGTCACAAAAAATGTGATTGATTTGCGACTACAGTTGTCCTGTAGTCGTAAATCAGTCGCAATTTTTTGTGACTGATTTGATACTACGAGAGTTGTGCAGTCGCAAAACAGTCACAAAAAATTGTGACTGATTTACGACTACGAGAGTTGTGCAGTCGCAAAACAGTCATAAAAAATTGTGACTGATTTGCGACTGCGGTTCTCCTGTAATCGCAAATCAGTCACAAAAAAATGTGACTGAATTGCAACTGCGGTTTTCCCGTAGTCGCAAATCAGTCACAAAATTTTATGACTGTTTTGCGACTATATATTTAGCAACCACATACGTAATCACAAAACAGTAGCAAAATTTGTTACGGAAATTCAGTGGCAAATTAGTCGCAAAAATAGTCACCACCTTGTGGTCGCAAATTAGTCGCAAAAAGAACCACTATTTCTGTGGTCGCAAATCAGTCGCAAATGTGCGACTGATTTACGACTACTTTTTTTTGCGACTAGTATTTTGCGACCACTTCACGTGGTCGCAAAGTAGTCGCAAAATACAGTTTTGCGACTACATTGCGACCACAACCATGGTCGCAAATTGCATGTTTTCTTGTAGTGGCCAGCTGTGGTTATGACATATATTATTTATTTGTTTGTCGTCGACGGTTGTGATTGATTACAGATTTTTAGTCGCACCGATATTTTAATCAACGGTCAAAAATATTATGATACAGGACATAGCGTCTGAACGCTGTGATTGTCTTTATGTAGCTGCAACATATAAACGAATAACAATTTATCGCAACCACAACCACAAAAAACTACGGTTGACAAACGAACATAACTAATGCAATTAATGATTCACTTCATACTATTAACTTGTTAAAAAATTTACAAAATCGACATGCATAATTCTTTGTGTAGCCAAATATTGATAGAAGGGCAATTCAATAAAATAATATTTTTTAAAGTTTTTATTTCAAATATAACATTAATCATTTAAATTTCTAAAAATAGTACAAATTTAATATTAAAAAAAATTAAAAAAAATTTACTAATAAATTTTTTTAAAAAAAAATTGGAAAAAATAAACCCAAACATTAAAGTAAATAATTATTTTTATATAATAATTTGTGTTATTTTATAAATTTTATTTTTAATATACTAAATTTGAAAGATAAAAAACTTAAAAAAGTGATATTTCAAGATATTACAATTGAAAAAATGAAATACTCTTTTAACACACATATTAGACCCTATTTTTAGATTATCGTCTAAATTAGCATTATATTATTTTGATTCATATCAACTAAAAAAATGAATAAATCATAGAAAAACGGTAGAAACATGAGTTTTTAACCTTTTGATACGAATCACAACAAAAACATATACACTATATATTATATATGACACAGAAAAAGAACTTCCAACCATCATCATCATCATCATCACTGATCACTCATTATTACATAAAATTTAGGTTTGATAATTCTTTTATTATCATTAGAGGTTCAACAGCTAGGATAAGGAACATGACACTCAGCTAAGACTTTACGAGCGTTTGCAGACATAACGTACATACTATACAGAGGATTTTTAATGTAACCACATAGACAAGGTTTCTGCTCAACTAGTTTGTTGCAACAACTTTTATCCGGACTTCCTCCCGTGGTTATCGCTGGTAAACATGGCAAAAGCTCTGTCGGAACACACGATTGTGTCACTTCTCCTAAGCCTCCAACTGCGGTTGCTTTGGTTGAAGCAGAATACAACATGGCAAGTATTATTACAAAGGCGTTGAGCATTATTGTCGTGAGCTTCATTTCTTGAACTTCTTCTCAAAGTTTTGACGTTTTTAGAATGGTAGAATTCTTGTATTTATATATAGAAATATGAGTTTCACATGGTCGTAACGGACAAGTTTGGTAGGTCTTGTCTCGTTCAAGAAACGCTTATGCATATGGCCATCATGCAGAAAAATATGAAGATTCACATAATTCCAAGAAAAAAAAAGTGAATTAATTTGTTGAAGTTATTACGGGCTGCGTAATATGAACTGGGATTATATAAAAATAAAAGTAATAAAAATGTCTGAGCCCGGGTTCGAACCGGGGACCTCTAGTGTGTGAGACTAGCGTGATAACCGACTACACCACCCAGACGATTGCAATGTTGCGGTCAAGTTATAAATTTAACTTTGACAAACAACTCACGCAACCATACTATACAAGAAACCATCGAGATAAACCTATCCAACCAAGCTAAACCTATGATCAAGTCTAATCCATGGATTAACTTCCTACAAACATCAACAACTTTCTACACCAGGCTAAACTAACATTAAAAGTAGAATAAAAGATTAAAAAACCAACGTAGTGTCCCAATAACTTGATTTTAAAATATCACGGTACGGATGATTTCCGTCAATTTCAAAGAATTGCATGAGATCTCGCAAAACATCTATTCTCGTCGGATATCGGTGTTGGGTGTGTCTCAAATCAGCATTTATAAATACCATTAATATAGTATATGTATTAAAATGAGGGTTGCTAGTTTTTAATGAGCGATCCAAAAATTAAGAGGGATAATATTCAATAACTCGCCATATTTTTTTCTGCCGAACTGATAAACAATTTTTACCTTTCTCTTCATTTAACCGATTGTATTTTCTGAATGAAATTGTTCTATTTGTTTCTGATCGAACAACACTAGTTCAACACCTAGCACGATAACTCATCTGAAAGATTTGTAATGTTGAATTCTTTTTTCTTCAAAAAGCTGTTTGAGTTGATTACTTAGGAATTCCCCTGCACCATCACTTTGGAAAACCCTAATCTTTTTCTTAAACGAAATTTCAAGGAGACTCTGAAATTTCACAAAAACATAGTAAAAATCCGACTTATCTTGAAGAGGATATAACCAAGTGTATCGAGAGAAATTGTCGATGAGTATTGCATAATACTTAATGGCTTGAACTGACCCAAATGGATAGGGACCCCAAACATCATAGTGGATCCTCTGCAACGGTTCTAAGGAACAAAAACTTGAATTTAAAAAAGGGAGTTTCGAACTCTTTCCGACTTGACAAGATTCGCAGATTGAGTTGAGACTCTTTTTGTTATTGATAATAGCTTTAGTTGTCTTAAGTAGCTGGAGGATTTGAGAGTGAGGGTGTTCGAGTCGTTGGTGCCATATGTGATCACTGACAACCTGTTGACGAGAGGAGAAGAAAGCCCACGCTCGTGGATCCTCCAGCAAATAAAGACTAGCTTGGTGTTTGCCCTGGGTCAACAGTTGCTGAATGTTCTTATCAAAAACACACACACGATCAACATCGAAATACACCCCACAAGGGTAATCATCACACAATTTTGAAATTGAGAGAAGAGGTTTTTGAACAGCAAGACATACCAGAACATCATTAAGTGGAATATTACTTGTGACTGTTGAAAAAGTTGTGGACCCAACATGGGTAATAGGTAAGAAAGAACCATCTGCCACCATGACATTCTCTTGTCCATTGTAAGCTGTAGAATTTTGCACATTGGCAGTGGTGTTAGTGATGTGAGAAAACGCTCCAGAATCAGGGTACCACTCATTTGGATGAGTGCCTGAAATTTGAGATGCAACCAAAGCTTGAGGAACGTCAGTGCTTTGATAGTTGGTATCAAATCGATTCCAACACTTTAAGGCAACATGACCAGTTCTACCGCAGATTTTGACATATAGGACGAACAAAATTAGTATTCGATGTTCCTCCAGAGCCGAGATTTTGCTGTGTAGGACCACTGGATCCATTTTTATAAAAACTAAATAATTTATCCACGTTTTGAATATACATAATATATTATAAATTTACATCATTATTATATTTGATTAAAATATTATATATATTATATTATATATTTATTGTATGTATTTAAAATACTAAAATTGTTTTTCAATTTTTAATATTTTAATATTTTTATTTTATAATCAAATTATATGTAAACTATATTTTAGTATGATTGTATATTAAAAATTATGAATTTATATATAATACACTTTTTGACCATTATTTTGTATTTTTAATTTATATTTTTTTTTAAATATTAGTTTCTTAAATTACCAATTATATAATTAGATATTGATTAAAATATGAACAATTCAATAGACATGTAAAAGTAATAATTGAATAAACAAATATGAACAAACTCAATAGACATATATATAGGGAAGCTGGTCATTAAAATACAGAATGGTTGCGTTTAGACCATTTAAATACCAAAATTTTTAATGAATTATTCAAATAACAATATGTAGTTGATTGTGCCAATTTAGGCATGCGATTAGTCAACATTAACACAAGAACTAACACCGTTAATTATGTTACTTATTTTGAAAACAAAACTAACGGTGTTAATGTTAACGGTGTTATTGCTATTGTTAATATTGACTAATCGCACACCTAAATCGACGCTATCAATTACAAATCGTTATTTAAATTACTGATTAAAAATTTCAGTATTTAAATAGATTTTACACAATGGTTCAGTGTTTTAATAACCATTTCACTATATATATTGGTTTATTAAGTTTGACTACTATGTTTTTTATTATATGATATGTTTTTATTTTTTTTCTGTTATCAAATTGTGGTTTTATTTACAAGTTAATTAATGGTGTGTTTGGTAAATTATGTTAGTTATCAAACTTCTAATTTTTTGGAAACAAAATCTATAATATATTAATTAAAAAATATTTTATTAATATTTGATTTATATGTATGTTTAAAACAAATATTATATGAACATATTTTATTAAAGTTTTTACGAAAATGATATTAGACAAATATTTATATATAAAATTTTCTAATATATCGATATAAAAGATAAATTTAATATAAAAAATTTGAATAATTAAATATTTATCATGTTTATAGTTTTTTCGTAAAGACAAACTTAATATAAAAAAAGTTTGAATAATTAAATATTTATCATGTTTATAGTTTTTTCCTATTTAATAATATTGTATATCCAAGATATAAACATTTGTATATTCTGATTTTATTGTATATTTTATTTGTATAATCAATATTACAAATTTTAAAAAATTATTTTAAATAAAAATAAATTATATACATATATAATTTATATTTATTAATAAATAATTAATTATAATGTTTAACTCTAAATTTAATTTCTTGATATTGTTTTAAAGTTTTTCTAGGATTTTGATATAAAATTTGAAGAGAGTTTCAAATAAAGTTTAAGTGAAACTATGTAGATTCCAGGGAGAAAGGACCTCCGCCTAGTGATCAGCTTCCTCCGTACCGGACCGATGTCCGGCGAATGTTCTTTACCGGCGCCACTTGTCCCTTCTTCGAAACTAATGTTTTCAATTTCGCCGTTATTTCACCGAACAAGAGAAAAGCCTAAAGGGTAAACAACTAACGATTCTTCAACTTTTGATGTTCGAATTGAGAATATTGTTTTTAATGGCTTCCATTTTACTGCAAGTTATGAACTTTATGCATTGGTGGAGTGGTTTTACTGATTTTGGCGAAGACACTAGGAGAATTCGAGGAGGGGTTTTGTTCTTGGGTATCTTCTGACTTCTGTCTTGAAATTATGAGTTTCTATATGTAATTTTGGTTTCTTGTTGTCTGAAAACTCCGGCTTTTAGATACCATTTAGTGTAATCCCAGTTAGATCCTGGGACATTGAATGTCTAATGCTTGTGTGATGCTGGTTTGACAATGTGTGAGTATAGTTATATTATTGATGTGGTCTAGATATTTGCTGGGTTCACATAGTTCACGATGGTTTTCAAGAGTCAAAAATAGCTCATGACCAGAGTTAATAAACTGTCAAATGCTTCTGGCTACTCTGTAGCTGAAAGATAAATTGCAGTTTGAATATAGTGGGTTGGTTACTGTTCTTTATCATCTGTTTCTGTAGAATTCGGTAATTACACATTGTTGTCTGACTGATACCATAGTCAAGACATGGGATATTTGAATGTTTGCAGAAAATATTCACTTGTTTTTATGCCATTACATTATATATGGTAAACTTTTTGAGCTAGATTTGAGCAATTATATGTTTATATTTTTCCTTACATGGGTATTGCGATTCTAGCTTGTCAACTTTATATATATTGAACTTGTGACGCTCTTTTATACCACCTTTGAAGTTTACCCAAATGAGAATGCATTGACTTGGCTAACCCTTTGGTTCTGTTATACTTTTGGTTTAGCAGAGGTTTGCATCTTTGACATTTATACCGGTGAACTTAGATTGATGACTATATCAACCACTATATATGTCTGTCCATATTCATATCCACAAAGAAAGTATTGCTTAAAAAACTAGTGAATACTGTGTTTCTAGTGAATTCGTTATCTAACTACTCTAACTAGACATGTTACACAATGTTACATATGATATAACTACCTTACAAAGAGCTTTTTTGCTTTTTTCAAGTGCCGAATTGTGATCTTAGTATGAGGATGGGTTGTGACATATTGATTCTAGCTCAATATATAGACCCCAGCTCTCTTCACCATCTACATCTTCGCATTTTGATTCTAAATATGATTCTAGTTTGTATATTGACGACTGCATGATTGGAAGATATCTTTGGCTTCTTGAAATTACACTTGGACAATGTGCTCTTATTACAGATTGAATTACAACTCATACAACCATTGTGTAACGTAGGTGAGTTATAGTTTACAGATATGGTATTGGTTATCAGGTTTCTTTATACAGAG
>CM032164.1:319761-370633 GCA_018901935.1 Pugionium cornutum
CTCAGTGACTACAACCATGATTGGTTCTTTGCAGGCTCCAATGAACTACGTATGAACACAATCAAAACATTAAACCTAACTCTCTAGCAATATGATCCCCCAAAAAAACAGAGATTAGATCAAAGAACCTTGACCAAATTCTTGTGTTGAATTCTAGACAACATAGAGACTTCTCTTGCAAATCTGTTCTCTCTTTTCGCAATCTCTTCAGCAGTTTCTCCTCTTTTAATAATCTTAATAGCAACTGTTTTGTTTTTATACCTAAACAAGAAACCACATTTCAATCAATCCCAATAATAAACTATCTATCTCCATGATTGAATTCTCTAAACGCCAAACCCAAATTCTCACAAAACCAGTAACTGATTCATACTAAAGTTCCTGAATTACCAGTGGAAACACTTCTATAAAAAAATGCTGATACAAGAAGAAGAACACTTTGATCCTGAACTACTTGAACAACCATTAAAGGGCAACAATAATGGATTAAGAACCAATTAGTGAGTAAAACTGAAGTCAAAAGTCTTGCGAACTAAAAGTTACATGGATTGTTATGAAATGAATCTGATCAAGGATAATAAATCAACTTACTTTCCTTCATAAATTTTGGCATGAGCTCCTTCACCAATCTTGGGACCAACAAAAAGATGTTGAGGATCAACGACCCATTTAGGTTCCAATTCAAACACTTCATTCTCGTAAAATCCAGCTACAGATCCCATTTCCAAATGTTTAGATTTTTGATTATTTTTTTATAACCAAAAACCCAAATTAAAGACCTGTAAAAGTCAGACCTTTTTGATGATCAATCAATCAATCATTCTTGGTACTATCGGAAAGAAACAAAGCTGTTTTTTAGGGATAGCGAAATAAAGAAACTTCCATAAAAAAACAGAAAGATACAACAATTTCAATTTGTGAATAGCAAAATACAGAAAGATCTTTCTTTTACCTGAACTTGAGTTGACAGAAAGAGAGCTAAAGATGGTCAAAATTGATGACTAAATGGTTGTACTTTGTGGGTAAAGATTTATGAAATAATTTCTTTTGGGGTTTTGGATTTCGATTTTAAGGCAAAAGGATTTGAATGATCAAACAAATGTTTGCTATTTCCGTGTAAGTGATGGGACAAGCAATCTAATCTCTATCCGTCCTTCTCTCTTTGCTCATTGTTGGTCGGCAAAAATTACTAAACCGAATAAAATTGAATCAAAATAAACTAAAGTCAAACTTGTGAGTATCGTATTGTGTGAACTTAGGAGCAGTGAAACCAGTTCGCTTGGTCAAATAATTGGAACTGAATAAATCAAATCAAAACCGAATCGAAAAACAGATTTTAGTTGGTATTCAGTTATAATAAAATAATTAAACGTATATTATTTAGAAAAATTATGGTTATTGATTAATAACCAAAACTAAATCGAAAACCGAAATAATATCCAAAAAACAAATTATTTTCGGTAATTTTGGTAATTTCGGTTATCCAAAACATTTTCGGATATTTCGAATATTTTATTTATTTTTGGTTTTTTTTTTTTTTTCAATTTATTTTCCAGTTATTTTTTAGTTATTTTCGGTTCTTTTCAATTATTTTTCAATTATTTTCGGTTATTTTCAATTTTTAATTTAATAACCAAACTTACCAAAACCGAAATATAACTGCACCAAAACCAAACCGAAATATAAAAATAACCGAATAAATGTTTGATATTACCAACCAAAAAAATCAAAACTAAAAATAACCAACCGAAACCGAAACGAATATCCGAATGTATTTCTTCCTTTTTTAATTAAATAAAACCTCAAATTCAGGAATCGGATTTCAGAAATTATACCACAAAAGCGTAAATTAATTGCTTGAGCCTAGCGATTTTAATCGTATTTTGCTCTCATTTTTGATCAAATCGTAGTAGTGTCATTTGCCTGTATAGATTCATTTGCCCACCACCCCAGCTTTTTGATAAAGAAATTCCCTGACAAGGATGAGCTTAAGACACAGAAACCAAGCCCATCACTCTCTGTAACAAAATTCTGAAACACTTCAGAGACCAATGTGATTAATCGATTCCCTTTTACAAAATTTCATAAACAAATGAAAGTCTGCGCCTTTTTGGACAATCAATATGGCCTACTAACTGATACAACATTGAAAAAGATAAAAGAGTACCCACTCTGTGTCATCTTCCATCATAAACCCATCATCGACGTTTATATAAACATGCTTTCAACTCAGGCCACTCGATTTTCTTCTTATTTGAATTCGACTGCTCCTAAATAGTCAGACAATCAATGAACATGGGTGTTGTTTGCTAAACTATAGATCCAAGCTCTGAGATTATTCAAACCTATATATAGCATTCTTTCACTAACCTTTTTCTTAAAGTGCAATAAGATGAACATCTTATTTGAGAAGTCCTGCGCAAAGAACCAATGGGTTTCTTATATTAAAAATGAAAGTAAACACAAAAAAATGTATTTAGAGACGGAAGATTTTGCCTTTAAAACTGAAGTGAATCCAAGGTCACAAACTGCTTTAACAAAGTCTTTTGGGTCTGCTCCTCCATTGTTTGGATCAAACCTGCTTTTCACTTCCGCTATGAGAAGCCAACCACTGTTGAATACATCCGAGGAATTCTTATTCAGAATCATGACATAAATTTATAAAGAGAAGTCCACGAAGTTAAAAAAAATATAGAAGAACCTTGGACGAAGAACTCTATGTGCCTCTTTGATGTAACTAGAATAATTTGTTCCCATTAATGAAAGACAGAAAACCCCAACATCGACTGATGAAGACTCAAGTGGAATCTACCAAGGAAAACCACAAAAACCAGTCAAGTCTATGGAAAAAAATCATGATGTCGAAAGGATGCACTAAAATTTTGAATGTACATTTGCCATATCGCACGCAATAACAGACGGGTTCTTTGAGACGAGATCAAAGGAGAAAACTTTGTTCTTCACACTCCGTGCAATCCTTGCATCACCTGAAATGATTTTTCATGTCAGTAGAGCAATTTTCAGCAGGAGAAAAAACAGAGTAAAAAAGCATAAGAAAATCTCACCACAGCCAAAATCAGCTACAACTAAAGAAGGGCTCCGAGACATTAGCCAATTTATCATGGAGTTAACAGGAAGCTCAGGCCAACTTGACATTTGTTGCTGATAACCTGTATGATACTGAAACAAACAGAATCAATTACTTGAGATTGTATGATTTTCACCACACAAATTCAACTAAAGATTGAGAAACGTTAAAGAAGAGGAATCTACAGAAATTTTTGTTCTGAAGCTAATTTTTTACCATATCAAACATGTCTGGATCTTCTTTAAAGTAGTCTAACGCTTCTTGTCCACTGAGAAAACGAGATTACCGAAAAGGATAAATCTTCTGTGAAACTAAAGAAAATCACCAGAAAGATGAAACTAAACTTACGAGCAAGTGTAGAGCTTCTCATTGAGCATCCTAAATTGCCCACCAGATAATCTCTCTCGAAGCTGCCATTTTTGTTAAATGATGCAACCGCTCTGTCACTACCATCACATACGGGAAATAAAATGTAAGTGAGAGAGAGAGAGAGAGAAACAGAGAACCGTATCGAGAAAATTGGAGGATTTAGGTCGTGTCGATGAAGCTGAAGATCCTCCATGTGGGTGGCTTTTAGCGATTTTGGTCTCTCTTTGACGCTTTTTCTCGTTTTGATTCTTCGGTGTATCGCTAAATTCCTCTGTAGTACTTTTAGGGTTTCTTTTTCTCTTCCCCTTCCCCTTCCCCTTTCTGCATGTACCTTCCTCTTTCATGGCTCTCGCCGTCGTCGACTTCTTCCTCCACCGGAATTTGTCCCAGGCACTCTATTAGGTTAGTTTCGCTAGTATTGATGTTATTATTTGGGCCATGGTCTTCAGTTTATTGGGCTTTCTAATAATGGTAATTTGGGTTATTTTGAAAAAGATAAATATTTAAAATAACATTTTTTTTAATTTGTTCTAAAATTTAATTTAAATTTTTAATAATAACACAAATTTAAAATTTAAATATATTAAAAAAATTTGTTAATGAAAAAATTAATCAATTATTACAAATTTTTATATATTTTTTTAGTAAATTACAAACTTAGTGTATTTTTAAAGTTTTTTATCTTTAATATCAATCTAAACCAATAAAATGGTAACAAAATTATTTGCAAATACAATTAATCAAATATATAAATAAATTAATTTTAAAAACAAAATATTATTTCAAATCAAATAAAAATATATCTTTTTTGTCATTCAATCACAACGAATCAACCAAATAGTCAAACATTTTATGAAAATTTAACACTTCATACGAGAGAAATGAAGTCAAACTTCACACCTCTGAGATGTACGTAGAGATGATACAATTCTCACTTACTCCTCAAATAAAAAATGTATCTACATATCACTTAACTAGATTTATACACACGACATGCGTGAGGAAAATATTCACAAATTATATAATAATGTTTACTAGTAATTAATTTTATTGTTTATTAGTAAAATATAAATTAAATATTTATATAATTTTTATATTTATTTAAAATTATTTTTAATATTAATTTTTTATATGTAAATTAAAAAAAATATTTAATTTAATAGTATTTTTTTGTTAGTTTAATAAAATATATTGATTTTTTTCCAACATTTATTTATTAATATTGAATATCATCGTTTACAATTAAAAAAAAATAAAAGATGGAGATACATTAAAAAGCTTCCAATCTTCTTGACCCATTATTGCGTGCGAAGCTAACGTATCCGCCACTTGATTACATATTCGAAGTTGATATCTGAAAATAACTTGATCAAACTGGGAATCCCATTGACGAATAGTCTGAACATACTGCTGTAATCGGAAGTTGATTGATGGTTTATTTAATAGATTAGCCAACTCTTAGTTATCACCTTCAAATATTACTTTCCGATAACTCATAAACCATGTAGTTTGAATTGCCCAAATTAATGCCGTAAATTCCACTTCTATAATAGTTGGTCTACCTTGAAATTTACCCATTCCAGCAAAAAGAAATATTCCTTTATCATTACGTAAAATCCAACCCATACCCGAATGATGTGTTCCTTCTCTATGAGCTACATCATAATTACATTTAATCCATCTATTTGGTGGGGGAGACCATTTCGACGTCAATGTAATTTCCATGGAAGTATTTTGTGAATCTCTCATTTCTGCACCTAAAGTTTGAAGCCATTCTTATGCGTCCTCAAAACTTTTATCCATTAACCACGACACTGAATTAACCTTTTTGTTAAAAAGGAGATCATTTCTTATCTTCCATATTCTCCACAATATAAAGAAATGAATAAATTTTTTACTACAGTCTTCAGTAAATAGAGCATAACTTGCCAGAAGGAATCTGAATTTGTCATGGATCGTTGTTAACGGATCCGAGAGAGCCGGATTTGAGAACCCCAACTTCCACCAAACCATCTGAACCTCAAGACAATCAAAGAAACAATGGTCTTCAGATTCGTTGGAAACAGTATACCTTACACATTTATTATCATCCATTATTTTGCGATGAAATAAATGTGTTTCAAGAGGAAGAACATTTGATAACAATCTCCATAAAAAATGTAGAAGTTTTGGCGGTAATTGTAAGCACCAAAGTTGTTTTGATATATTTGTATGATTACTCAGAAGAGGTCGGTTGACAGATAACTTATTTTGCTCCATCTCATCTGCCTGATGATACCCTAATTTAACAGAATATATATCATTTGCTGTGTAAGGCCAATACCATCCATCAGACTCCGGATATATAAGTAAAAATAATTTGTAAATCAAGTGGTGGTCATTCTTATCAATGAGATCATTAATGGAACTTTTATCCCATTGTCATGTGGAAGAATCAATAATATTGCCGACAAGTAATAGGGAATTAGCATATGGGAGTAGAAGAGGAGACCTTGGTGGATTGATAGGTAACCAATTGTGATAAAATATATTGATTATCTAATCAAATTAATAACAATGACATATATTATAATTATTTTTAGTACTTTAAGTTTATTTATATATTTATTTGAAAGTTACGGCGGTGATGATACCGGATATTTTTGTTAATAATACGTCAAAAAAAATTATTTATTAAAATATTTTTTAACTAATATATTAAGGATATAAATATATAAAATATTCGGTTCCTTCAGTCGATATTACATTATTTCATAAGTCATCATGCAGTCTCATCAAGTATTTATTGAGAATTTGAGATAGACCAGTTTCTTGCACATATACTAAGGGTTCAAGTGAAATTGGAAACGACTCAAGAATATGTACGAAAGATAAAAATGTAAATCCGTGATTACAGAATACACACTGATAGTATATACATGAAAGAAATGAAATCTGTTAACCAATTCAAGAGTTTTGAAGCAAATTATCAAAGTATAGGTTTAAAACGTATCTAGCGGCGGAGAGAACATCAAGCCGCCTCTCACTCGGCTCGTACTTTCCTTTCCGGAGTTGATACCGGTGGGTCACGGCGGAGATCGTGTACGTTTGTCCTTCAATCATCACATTCTCTCCGCACTGAAGGTTCTGCAAATTTAACCCCTTTTATTCATCTACGCGAAATCCAATCAATTTTGACGAAATTCTCAGTTCGAATATGTAATTGGGAGTTTTCCCCGGAAAATAAGAAGAGGAAGAATTGAGACTAAAGGACGCTTCTGCGAATAAAAGCTTTGTTTTTTCTTTTTCCAAATAATCTAAGATTTAAGGAAACAAAATCAATTTGAAAGTTTCTCAGTTGGAATCTGTAGTTAGAATGGTTGATAAGGGTTTGTATAATTGTACATTACTTCTGGAATTTTCCCGAGAAAAATTAAGAGAAGAAAGAGAGACTCACATGAGGAAGGCATCGAACGCCAAGACATTTAGGAGGAGGAGTAATTTCAATGACTTTGTAAGGATAATAATTGATCTGATCTCTTCCTCTCTCTTTCTTTTTGCAATTTATCTGCAACCCTCCTCCTACCTGCAAAATTCATTGAAAAAACCCTAATTTTTTGGGCAAAGAAGATCACAACACACACATAAACGATATCCGACGGAATTTTCTCCAAAAATCGTTACTTTTCCGTTACAGGCGAGATTTGATGCAAGTGCTGCCATTTTCAGAAAATCGCCAACCGGAATATCAAACACAGACGAGAAAAGAAAATCCTGTTAATAGAATTTCCCGGGAATTTGATTGAAGGAAATGAGCTAGAGAGAGAGTGTGTAATGGTACACGAAAAAGAGACAAGAATCAAAGAATTGAGATTTGAGAAAGATGATTGACAACCAGATATTTTGTAGGACTATTTGTGGTTTTGAGAGAGAAGAAGAAGACACTTCACCTTCGGACGCTATCAGAGGTTTTCTCGACAAAAGTAGGAAACAATACAAGAAAGAAGAGTTAAATAGAGAAATGATACAATCTTGAATCTACCACAAGAACTCTCGAAAAATTATCTAAAATGTTATTTAAAACTCTACTCGAGTCAGAGAAATACAATACATTGAGCTAATCATGACATAAAAAAGGAAGATTGAAGCTTTATGGAGGAGAGACCTTTCTACCTTCCATAAGGGTGGTACCTTCCACTACCTCCATATCCGCCTCTACTTCCTCCTCCGCCATAAAACGAACCTCCTCCACTTCCACCACCACCACCACCGTATCCTCCTCCACCACCACCACCTCCAAGTCCACCCATGTCATAACCACCACCACCACCTCTATAGCCTCCATATCCACCAATTCCGCTATTACCATATCCACCTCCATAACTACCACTTGGTCCACCATAACCACCTCCTGGTTCACCGTATGGCCCACCATACATATCACCAGGTCCACCTACATACCCACCACCTCCGCCTCCTCCCATACCGTAACCTCCTCTGTTGTAACCACTGCCTCCTCCTCCATATCGACCAGAATATCCAAGTGCTGGCTCTTCTCTATAAGGTCCAACACCGCCACCATATCCGCCACCTCCATAACCACCAAATTCTCCTCCGTATCCTCCATAACCACCTGACCGGCCACCTCCATAGCCACCACCACCACCTGATTTGTAAGGACCACCATACCCACCACCGTGCCCACTACCATAACCATCTCCATAACCTCCACCAAAGTTAGAGCGAGAGTCACCAAATCGCTTTGAAGGGGTTGTAATCGAGTTAGGTTTTTTTGGCTCTGCCTTCTTTATCTCTACCTATATGAGAAAACACACAACACAGCAAAGAGGAAGATGTGAGTGTTCGACTTCCAGTTAGCTACAGAGCCTTAGAATCTCAACAGCATTTGTAAAAAGAGCCTAGTTACCTGAGTCCCTGAGAGCTCGATTCTGTTCCCTTTTGCCAAGAGAAGATCAACCATATCTTCACTTTCATACGTAACAAACCCAAATCCACGTGATCTTCCAGTTGAGTGATCACGCATAATCTGGTGTTCCTTCAGCTCTCCAAATTGCTTAAAGAATTCCTTGAACTCATCTAATACAAATATCAACCGGCAGATTAATAATTTCATAGATAAACATGATAACTTCATAGATAAACATGGACGAATGTTCTACCATCATCCACGGATGAAGGAATTCCACCAACAAATATCTTCTTGGTTTTGAAATCATTGGAGCTCATGGATCCTCTCGGTATCGTCCTCTTAATTTCAACCTGAAGAGCCAAAAAACAAAAGTGAGTGTTATCGCACAGTGTAAGTCACAACAAACACAGTTAATATGTAAGGCACATCTCAATCTAACCTGCTTCCCGTTTATGATGTGATTATCTTGGATTACTTTGTCGACCACTGAGGAATCAGCATATGTCACAAATCCAAATCCTCGGGGTTGTCCAGTTTTTCTATCCTTCATAATCACAGAATCCGTGATCTCTCCATACTTCCCAAAATGGTCGACGAACTCAGCTGCATAATAAAACCAGAAACAGAGTTAAAAAAGTATTGAACGATACAGAACAACGAGAGAGCTAACCTCTGACAATGTGGCAACCAGACACAAGAGCTAACCTGAAGTTGTCTCCCTGGCTAAACCTCCAACAAATATCTTTCTACAAATTCCACAAAACATTGTATAAGTACTAATTATCACTAAGTAATATAAACTTGGAGAAGAGACTAAACTTATCCTTCTCCAATCCAGATGACTCTAGGGGAAACAAAGAAACCTAGCTAGTTTATTCCAAACAGCAACGATATCAAGTTCGAATTTTTTCTACTTCCTATCTAAAATATCTATAACAACGATCCAAGCAAGCCATACATCTTCAAAATTAAACAAAAAACGATGAATAATTTGAAACCCTATCAGATTCGATAAGAATAACTTCTTCTTTATCTCAATTTTATTGGAATTGAAAAAGGACCCAAACCTAATTCCTAAATCTAGAATCTTCTCGGAAGAAGTAGAGAAACGTACCCTGCACTATCGATGCCACCAGAATGAGGCTGAGATTTGTCGTAATCTTCCTCAACATCTTCGGATGGTTTAGGATCTTGGATTTCATCTTCAATAACTGTTTCTGTTCCATAAGGGTCCATGCCGGGAAAATCGAAACCCTAAAACCTTCGAGAGACGAAGAACGAAGAAGAAGAAAGAAGCGGCAGCCGCCTAAAAGCCGTAAAACCCTTAGAGAAGAGAAAGACGATATATTTATTGTACTCCGCGGAGCACTTGATCTTAGCTTTGTTTCTTGTGTTAGAATTACGGACGGCTGATATTGCTTTTGATTTTCTAGTTGGTGAAATCTTAGCCGTTGGATATCGTCTTTAATCAAATACTATATAATTAGATAAGTACAAAAAAGGAAACATGAAAACTTTCATTTTCGTAAACTACACAAATTTATACGATTAAACCTATTTTAATTCGTACTTTTAGAACTTTTTAATTACATAAACAATATTCTTTTTCCGTAAACTACAAAAATTCATAAATAATTATAATTACAAAAATTTCATTAATGTTACACATTAAATAGATATTAAATCTGTTACTAATTTAAAAATCTATTTTTAATTATTTTAAAGTTTAAATCAGATTTTTAAATTAAAAACTGTTTAATAGCAATTTAACATGTAAACATTAACAAAAAATTTATAATTGGAATAGTTTATAAAATTTATATAGTTTTCAAAATTTATATAGTTTTCAAAATTTATATAGTTTTTGAAATTTATATAGTTTACGAAAGAAAACACAGTTTATATGTAAAAAAATATCTAAAAATTACGGATGAAAATAAAATTATTCGTATAAATTCATGTAGTTGACGAAAATGAACCTAACTTGAAATGTTGAGTACTAATCATCCTAATATTAACAATTTCATGTTGTTTCTATGCAATGATTAGACCCATTATTTATTTGAAAAACATTATGTTTCTAAATATTTAGAATTACATTATAGAAGATAAGGTACATCTCACTAATAAAGCTACAAGAGTAGCATAGAAAATGTCTTTGTAATATTCTTATTATTGAAAACCAAATCACTCATACATGGGAGTCTCATAGTGCATGAGATTTCTAAATACACATTTAACATGAAGAGTAGAGACACACTCATTGTTTTAATTCCTCATCAATGTGGTAAGAAATCTTGTTTGAGATTATGTTCATGCATGGCTAAAATGTTTTTCTTTGTTGGATACAGTTTCGGTCTCTCTTTTCTCCCTTTTCTTCTTCTTTTAGATGAGATTTGTATAATAAAAAGAACAACAGGAAAATGGGATCTACAAATGAATTCTTCTCTTGCACCATATTTACTGCATCCTCTATTAAATTACATACTAGATTTTATAGATTAATTTTCCTTGAATTGGAATATTAGATTACCAATTTGATACTAAAATCTACCAAATATTTCAAGATGTCAAAGACAATATTTTCGTTACGACAAGAAGGTTTTTTCATTACTGCGATACATTTTGATCAGGGTCGTACATAAGTCTAAACAAAACAAGTCCGTATTTTTGGCGCTCAATATTATTATAAAAAAATCAGTCTTTATTTCAAAAATATTCTTATCACAATTGCAAATGAAAATAGGTTATTTCATCGGAAACAGTAAGTAACCTAGTGGTTGCATCATTTCTACGTTCATCATAGAGGTGTGAAGTTCAATTCTACTTTCCCTCGTATGAAGATGTTAAATATTCGTATGAAAATGTTGGACTATTGGGTCGGTCCGTTGTGACCCAGTGACAAAAAAAAGGTTATTTCATTAAGTTCTTCGGTTTCAAGTATATTTTTTTTTGCTTACGGATTTTTTAAATTTAAAGCCGGCTCTGTGATGCCATAAAATATTTTAACTTGCCCAAACCTTTCATATCAAAATAGTGATGGAGGTAGTTTTGAACCGTTACAACGTGGATAAGTCATTATCCACAACAATGAAGTCATCAACATAGATTAAGATGTGAAGACAAATGCTGCTACGAATGAACGAGAAATGAGAATGAAACCATTTGACTTCATCGTTGTACTAAGCTAGGCATAAGCTTCATATAACTCTCTTCTTCCTAATCTCCATGTAATGGTAAACATGCATTGTGGACTATCCATTTAATGGACCTCTGACCGTTGTGCTGCAGATAGTTCAAGTAAAATATGAACCTTGGAATGCTTAGCAATGGGAGCAAAAGTGTTAGTAGTAATTATCAGATGGATACCTGCGTCAGACAAGATTCCAAGTCAACAAAGAAACAACATCGGTAGAGAACAAATTAGCTTTGATACTATGTAATAACTTTGGGGGAAAAGATTGTGTATATTCATATATGAGACAAACTATATATATACAGATAAGTAAATAGGAATATGTTACAATAGTTTACAAAGAATATCATATCTATTGTTAATCCAATAGAAAATGATTGGATTATCGATGTATTTCTTTTTTAAAATTATTGTATAACATTAGATATCTCTGGAATTAAACCAATGATTTGTATATCTTTCTTAGTAAAATTACAAACTTATTTACCCATGATAGTGAAGTTCAAAAACTATTTGTCGATTTTTTTGTGTGGTTTGATAAATACTATTCCCTCCCATACCATTATATAAGATGTTTTATGATTTTTTTGTTTTATTTATAAATTATTATGGAAGTTTCTATGCAAAATTTAAATATATTTAATATTATGGATTCGCAAAATTGTAACCAATCAAAATCCAAAAAATATCAAAATTTCTGTCTTATTCAATAAATACTATTCTCTCCATTCCATTATATAAGATGTTTTATGATTTTTTGTTTGTTTTATTTTATAAAATGTTATAGAAATTTTCTATGCAAAATTTAAATGCATTAATATTATGTGACCATTTAAATTATACAGTATATATTTTTAATATTGGTTGAATGATTTTATATTGAAGTATTTATACCCAAAAAATCCTTAATCTACACACTTTATATTGAAATAAAGATATTATAGATCAATTCTAAAAAAATAAAACAAAACCCAAAAATAAATGAAATGAGAACCCAAAATCCAAAAGAATAAAAACATATAAAGTTGCTTTTTCACGTTAATGAAATCTTTGTCAAAAAAGCAAACATCAAGTTTTTTAATTTGATTATATTTCTTCATAATTACTCAATTTCACTATTTAGGTCCTTGTGAGTTGTGAACCTCAATCAAACAGTTTCTCATGAGCTCAAGCAAGCTTGTAAAATCATCTAAATTTCTTGAAGACCCTAACTCAAATTTTTTAACTAAACCCACAAATAACCAGTCATATATCAGGCAAACTACGAATCCAATTCAAACTGAAATGATACTAAAATAACAGTACAAACATTGGTTAAGTTTTGGTTACGCAAAAAAACAGAGTTTACAATTCATAACAAAATTTCTACATAGTGTTTTGAGGATTAAACCTTCTCCTTCCTTCTCTTTTGTAGTAAGGAGTTTCATCCACAGTCCTCTTCACATACTCCATAAATGGTGATGGTGTTCTTGGAGATTCCTCATGGTATATAACTGCACCACTTTGCCTTTCTGGTGTTCTTGGTGCTCCTGCTGCTGCTACACCGTTTGTTGCAGCCCTAGTGGCTCCTGCTGGACCAATTGGTTTATCTATCACTATCATCAAGATGATCACTGATACAATCACCACTAAAACACTCCATAGTATCAGAAACAATACAGAGTATCCATCTTTTCTTTGAGATGGATCTACTAAGGATTCGCCCGTGTCATAGGAGACATCAATTTCTACTCTTTGACCTGCAAAACAGTTTATAATCTCATTGAATGCTAAGTGAAAAAAAGAAACAGCGTATGCTGTAAGTTATGATCTACAAGCTCACCAGTAGCAGGGAGAGTAATGAGTATTCTATCTGTGAACTGCTCTGATCTCAGCACATTTACCTGGAAGAGGTTAATGAAAATAGATAGCTTAATAAATTGTTGTTCTAGCGGTGTAGATTAGATTACCAAGCTTATTAGTAGGGTTTTCAAGTGAGAATACTCACCTCGTATAGAGCACGCCCTGCGATACCATAATCTTCTCTCTCGATCAAGCTGATTGATAACCTACCTTTGTTGCGCCAGTCAATTTGAACATCTGCAATGAGTAATTTAAGTTTCCATTGCAATTTATAAATAAGAAAATGAAGAGAACTAACAATTTGTAAACATGTTTTACCAGTGTTCCCCAGAATTGAAATGATGGCCTTGTTTGAATCCGGGTTTATATTCAGCTACAGATATTTCAAAGTCAAACTTGCATAAGCAAACACATTCTGGATGTAGGCTCTGCTTAACGAGTCTTTCAGAAATGCAAAGAACATAAGAAACAAATAACCTTGTTTGGCCCTGTTACAGAAAACCCTCCAATAAGAAGTGCAGATGCAGAGCCCGAAACATGAGGAGCTTCTTTGAGTGATGCATTAACTGAGAAGGACACATGAGGTTTCATGTCTCTTGATGTAGACATTGAGTGAGCCAGATGTTCTGGTGAATATGGGAAGAAAATGCAATAAGTTTTGCCAGTATCAAGATCCACCCATGGTGTTGTGTATCTTCAATGCAAGAGAAATAAGAATCAAAACAAGGTTCTGTACACATATAAGCACTGCAAGAAAGTACAGTTGAAAGTAAGCATCATACCCAACAAACGACGGGTCTACTTGGCAGTTAAACGTTCCCATGTCTCCATTTTTAGATATTACAAACTTGTTCTCCCTGTTCCAGTTTATATTATCATCGGTGAACAAGTTGTTACCATATGTTTTTTGAATACACTATTAAAAGGTTACAGACCGAAATTTCACTGGAAAGTTATATCCTTCAGCAGGGACATGGACATTTGTCAGTGTTTCTCTAGGGGACTCAACATATATGGTGTTACCAAGTAGCACTGTGACTTTCGTTTGCAGTTTCAAACCATGACCTTCAAATGTAACTGTGCGGATGCGACAAAGATCAGCAGCATGATATAGAATATCTAGAAATCCAACTGATGCACAGAAAAAGCACGTAACGATAAATCAATATTACCATGAGCTGAACCTCGGCTGATCGCCTTAGCTTGGCCGGATGCCACATTGACAGATAGGACACTTTTGTTTGAAGTAACCCATTGACCAGAGACTTGATGATCTGCCCCTAAATCACATTGCAAGTGTCTTAGATTTTGCAAGAAATATGTATTCTTTTAGCAGGACATGCATTAAATGCCGTTATCATGTAGATTTGATTTCACATTTGTACCTGCTAAGCTAAAATTTAACAAATTTCCAATGTGAGTGACCGGGTTTTGTGGATAGATATGTGCCCCAACTGAAACCTGACAAAAACAAAACACTTGTGATGTAACCAATTGCAGATATCATAACAGAGATAGGGCAGGAAAATATGTTTAGCCGAAATCTTTTTCTTTCTAAAGTTAGGAACAAATATTCGAGATATTAGCTCATACCACAACGTAGTCTGCTTTCATAAGATCACCGCCAATGGAGACCCGAATAAGAGCTTTACCATGTTTTATGCCCTTCATTGTAAAGAAAACGATATAAGAAAGGAGCAGTCGAGCAAAGAAGCATAAATTAGTAACTATCAGAGTAGACAAACGATAGACTGTACGTCACGATTTCTTAACCGATCGAATAATCCATTTTGACCGAGTATGTTACATAAACACCACAAGTATCAGAAAAGGTTAAATTATAAGGATTAAGGCACCTTAATGCAAACTCTTGTTTGGTCATTGACAGTGTTAATAGATACAACATCACGATGATTGGTTTCAACACTGTATGTAGTCACACCGTGTGCTTCGAGGAAAGCAATTCCTTTTCATAACAAAAGAAAAACGATATTAATAAGAACAAATACATCAAGAAAATGAAGTATGCACATAAAAGTACGAGTGTTACCTAAAGTGTCATAGTACTTTATTGGAAGTTCAAGTTCACCGCCAACAGCAAGATCTACCATGTGGAAAGGTGTTCCCTCACTCTTCATTCTTATTTGAGCAACCTGATAGAAATTTATGTTACAAACAAAGTGGGAAAACGGAAGATAAATGATGCAAGAAATAAATAAAATGGCTAAGCGAGTGGCTAGACTCTAGAAAGTAGAGCAGACAACGATTCTCTACTCCAACTACTGAAGGCAGGCACTTCCACATTCAAAAATACCTTTGCAACCCTCAAACAAGTAGCAATCTCGATCCTTCCATTTGTGCGGTCTTTGGCTTGAATACATGCAACGTTGTTGCTATCTGTTGTTCTGATACATCCGCCATTAATTGATATGGTATCTTGTTCAAAATCAGCTCGAGAACTACAGTCTTTCAATATGGAATAGACTATATTGCCTCTGTGACTTTGACCATCCCTGTGCTTATGTGGCTCAGTAGATGATGGCAATAGACTAGATGATGTATAAAAAGGTGGAAGAACCCAGGTCATAGGAACTCCATGAGAAAGAGGGAGATCAGGCACAACAGATAAAATCATTGACGCTTCATATGCTCTAGATTCAGAGTACAAGCCAGGAGACACGAATTCACATGAGAACGCAATCGTTACTCTGGTTTTTCCAGCTGATCTGAAATGGAAAAGATAAGACTGCTCAAGTGCTCATTAGTAGTCTAACTTAAGTGCTACCAGATCTTACTACTCTGCATAGACCTCAGCTGAACAGATTACATGATTACTTAGCTAGTGAGCTCAACTTATTACTAACAAACTGTGTCATTGAATTCTAAGCTTAGGTATATAACCTTGTTACAGAAATTTTGAACGTGCACGCTAATTGCACTAGCTATGTCTACTTCTAAAAGCTGAACGGTTTTGAACATGATGACGCCTTGTTAGTATATTCTAGAGTAGTGAAACGTAACTTATTTAAGGGAATTAAGTACAGGGAGTAGCCAGCCTGAACATAGTTATCAACCATGATCATTCTCATATATATATATATATATATATATATATATATATATATATATATATATATGCGAGCACATGCAGTAATCTTAGGTTACCTTCCTTGGACGACATTGACAAAGCCAACATTCTCTTCCACGTCAATGGATGATAGATGGAAACTTAACACCTAACGAGGAAAAACTGAGCTTTCTGTCATACACATGCGAATCAAAAAATAGATTATTATATAGAAAATAAGAAGAAATACAGCATTGGACCTCCTCATCTTCGATAGTCCACCTGTATGCTCTGCAAAGCTCATAAAAGGACAAAAGATCTCCCTGATAATGTAACCAAAAATCAGTTTTTTGCAAGTGAGGATAGACTCCGGACAACTTAACTTAGGCAGGACGTTCTTTCTGGCTTATGATTCTCACCTCAGAAAATGATGGGAATATAGGCATTTCATGGCCAACGGCCACAGTGTCACTTTGAGCTACCAGCATTGCAGCAGCAGGAATTCCTACTTCAGCATTTCCAACCGCCTGACAAACTACAGTACCTTCACTCCCGTATATTGTTGCATAAATTGTCTGGTCATATAAGAACCATGTCAAGATGCCGTATCTTTTGAGCCAAATCTGATCTCCTGTATCGGATTAATATAAAAACAAGATACATTCAAAGATTTTTGCCCGCACCGTGTTACCAGGTGATGTAGCATAGAGCTGTCCTGATTTCTCAATTTTTGCAACTTGGTTATCTGCAGTTGTGTAGTCAACAGAAACATTCATGGTTGGGCCTCCTTCAACAGCTAGCTGTACAACAGAAAGCTGATCACTACCAAAAAAAATCAAGAGAAAACAACAAAAGTAAAGATGGCTGTCTCGAATAGGCATATATTTCCATCATACCACGTAAGAAGCACCAGGAACAAGAAATATTCCCTGTGGGTGAAGTCTTAGTGGGGCATAAACTTCCACTTTAATAGTTTGGCTCAGTACTTTGTCTCCTGATTGTTGTCTTGCGCCAACCTATTAAAAAGATATTGCTTCAGTGTCTATAAAATTATATCAATGAAGAATCAAGAAGCTAACTCACATATAGGGTTGTGATTCCCAGGCGTCTAGCTGCTATTTTGAAAGAGGAAGTTGACACGTGTTCACCAACAGCAAGTGAATTATCATCTACAGATACATGCTCCACGAGATCATCCTCAATATGCACCATAATGTCCATAAGTGGGTACTGCACTTATTGACAGTACAGCAATTAACCACTCGTATGAACAATTAATAAGAAAATTAGCAATAAGGAGGGATCGTAGTACAAAAGATCTTTTTTCTGTTATTCCTTTTTATACCCAAAATTCAGATGTTAGATTGGAGAAGCCAATAGACCATGCTAGAATATTTCCATAACATGTTAGTGCAAGAAAAATAAGAACTTGTGAATAAAAATATCTACAAAAATTTCGTCTTAAACCTGGGAAGAATCAAAGGTCGTTCCATCATCAATGCCAGTCAATAGATCAATGGAGTGTGTACTTCCTTCCTGCCACATTTAAATTAAGCATGAGAATATCATACCAAAGATAACAAAAACAATGTGTAACCAAAAAAGATTTTAAAATAAAGAGGTAAGGAAATAGTAATATACTGAAGAAAGGGATAAGACCTGCTAAACATACCATTATACTTATCTCGTCCCTGGATGCAATCTTTATCCAGTCCACGTCTGCAACTTTAATCTGTACAATAATAGTAGGATGAGAGACTCAGGTTTCATGAAACCCATTGAGCTCTAGACTAAACTCAAGAGGGACAAAGAATACATTGATCTCCCCAGAACAAGCCACAAAATCAACTTAGCAAAGAAGTCATGGTCATGTTCAACGTGAATTAACAAATCAATGAAATCACATCCTGTTCAGCGTAACACTTACCACCGCAAGAGCTGAAAGCGGAGGAGAAACCCCAATATCGTATACTGTCACAAGAGTAGTGCCCACCCCTTTTGGAGATAACATCATTTGTGAGCATTGCAGGCCAGACGGGGGCCGAATAACTTCTGCTACACGAGAATCATTCACAACTGCTTCCCACAAACAGCTTCCTCCAGTCATTGACAAATTTACCTTCAGTAAGGAAAATTTTTTTAAAGATTACAAATTTTGTTCTGGTGTTCACAAAACAAGTGAAGCAGAGACAGATAAATATCTGAAAATGCATATACTCAATGCAATCCATTCACGCTTCCACTGTGTCAATGTATGCATCAAACTATCAATATATCATCTACCAAGAATTTTAAGGGAAACACTCGTTAATGAGTGGGATATACCTTGGCATTAGGACTGAAAAATACCAGGTTGAACTCTGGTGTGACTCTTAGAGTGGAAACCACCTGCATATTCAACCAATTGACAGAAACGAGAATACAGTCACAACTCAGATCACAACAAGGATTACCAGATAACAGAAGGAAATCTAATTTGAGCCTTAAGTATGATTAGATGATAAGGATATGTGGTAGTTATGAGTACAACTATCCCAATAAGTCTTAGAAAATGCATACCTGTAAGCGTACAGCATCTGTGAGACTACTTTCAGAAACTTCTGGAAGCAAAGATAAGTACTGGCTTTTTACAGAACGATCAATACCAGAAACTGTGGCACGGACAGTGCACTGCCAAAATAGTAAATCTCATATATCAAAAGACAAATGGCTTGGATGTCGCAAGAATGAAATAATGACTAAGGAATTGGTTTATAAATTTACCATTCCAGATTCATTACGAAGAGCAAGAAATCTCTCCCAGCTAGACTTTGTCATTTTTGAATTATAATCATCGTCCCAGTATGCCAAATCGTTGCAACTGTTCAGTTCCCACCTGAGAGAAAGAGTTGAGGAGTTTGAAAAAGCTTCTCCAAAGTGGCTAATACCAACAGCAGACACTCGAATTATTTGTCCATTTGTCACAGTCACAGGAGCTGCACGAAGTCGTCCTGGTGCCCTGTCAGCTTGACTAGCAGCTCTAATCACATCAAGCTTGTTAACTGCAAAATGACATGTATAACCTAATGTCATGAGAAATCATGGCATACCTAAACAATGAAGTAAATCAACTCCTAGAGAAACTTTGAAAGATTCAACCTGCGGAATGGGAGATATTGAACATACCAGGTTCATCAACAATGAGGACAACAGAGGATGGTAAGCTGCATTGAACAGACAAGGATGCTTCTGCCACTGCAGGTATAGGATGGTCCATACCCACCAGGTTCCCACGCGAGAAGACCAATTTCTAGATGAATACCATCGGGGAAGAGGTGATAGTGTCATCTTTTACTTATAAAAAGTAAGAGTAACAAATAAGCACATAGTGTTTGCAACTTACATAGGAGCTCAGCTTCTGGCAGGAAACTCTATACATGTTAGCATGGCGGTCAAACTCAACTTGGACGTTAGCTCCACTTGTAAGATTGCCCTCAGCTTCGTTCAATGTCTTCACAGTCTCAGTGAACTCGACATTGTCATCCCACCTTTCAGGTCCCCCCAGAAGCGTAACGTCAACATATGTCCCAGGTACAAGATATAGCTTACTAACCCCAAAATCAATGTCTTCCTGTGTCTTATCAAACCAATATCCACCATGATGATTCCCGTCACTATCTTGTCTGACAGAAAGTGGCAGATAGGCACCAATACTTAAAGTTGCTTTTAAATCATTTGATTCACTTAAAGACTTATCAAAATAATTGAACTCTTTTGCCAGAGTTGCTTGTAGTACTGTGCGGCCAGGAGATGAAGTATATATATAAGCTCGTGAACAAGAAGGATTAGAGTCCATGCTTCTTAGTTCATCTAACATCGTCATCTCTGATGTTGCATTAACCACAACAAAAGAATCACTCCCTGTCTTCCACTTTATCAATGAATTAAAAGCATCGCATTTAGAGAACGAGGTACCTGTTATATAAGGTCTACTAGTTAACAGATAGAAAAGAAAACAAAGCAAAAAGTAAAAAAGAGATGATAAATAAACACCAGAAGAAACAAAAGACAAATTTTGGTCAAAACCATTTAAAGCCTTCATTGTGACAGCTGCTTGCAGGTGTGATCCAACAACTGTCTCTACTGGAAAGTATTGCAACATAACCAAAGAGGATGGAATGGAAACTTCAACAATAACCTATGAATAATAAAATAATCAGTTGAAGCACCATAATAAAGAGTAGAACCCATAGCATGATATGTCATAATAAAGAGTAGAACTCAGTTGAGCTTTTTTATTTGTCCCTGATTTATACCTCTTTGAATTTTTAAATTAACTTATATTCTTGATTTTTTTGATGCATCAACTGGTGGGAAATATGCTAAAAGGTCAACGTACCTCATCAAAATTTTGTGAATCGAAATTTGATACCACCTTTACAGTAGCTATCCCAGGCCTCTTTGCCTGGATAATTCCATAAGCTGACACGGACAAAATGCTCATATCTGAAGTAAACCACTTGTAGTCATTCAATGCTTTGGCACAACCTACATTGATGAGTACAATCATCACGTGACCTTGGGGTTTTCAAACTAAAAAAAAATAGATCACGAGAACAATAGCTTGGGTACTGACCTCCAGTCACAATTAGCTCCATCTCCTGATAAACAGCAGGGGTCCAAGGGAGTAGAATCTTAGGTGTGTCATCTTCACTGTTCAATGTGAATTGCACTTTTTCACAAACCATGATCTCTTGGACAACCTTGAGAACCTGCCAGTGAAGAAGTTCAACTTGTAGCACCGAAAATGAAGAGAGAGAAATATTTCAAAGAGAGGATATATAATTCTATCACCTCTTTTGAATCCTGATGCCCACTCAAGTAAGTCAATGTAGCTGTCAGCTCTCCTGATCCTGGTGATATTGCTTTCAAAATTCTAGAATTTTGCCAACCATATTCAGAGGAAAGATCATCTGGCAGTGAGAATACTTTCCAATAATCTGAATCGTTTCCATACAGTTTGATATCATCTGTCTGCAATAAAGACAAAGGAAATTACTATGTTGAACATACCAAGAATCTTAAGGAATAATATCAATAATAAATCATCTGGACATGACTGGGCAAAGGAAAGAGAAACTAAAGCAATTAAATGAACAGCAGTGAGAAAAAGCAGTCACAAGAGTTATGTTCTGAGGCTTTTCTACTGAGTAGCACCAGCAGTTTCGTCTCCAAAAAGAAGACATGTTCAGTATAGAGACTCATATGACCGCATCAAAATCAGTAAAAGGGAAATCACCAAAGACATTGTGGTTTACTCTTACAAGCATATGGAAAAAATGACGACCTCAAAGATAGACACGAAGCACGGCATCCTGTAGTTGAGAAAATGTAAAGGTAATAGTGCCACACGGAGAAGCTTATGCAAACTACACATGAGCATGCAAAGTCTTTCCTGTCAATGCAAAGAAGCTAAAAGAAGAAGGGAAATACCTCAGTTATGTAGATTTCATGTGCATCATGTCTTCCAGAGAAAATCTTCATTTGAATAATATACTGACGACCAGAGACCACATACCAATGCATAGATGGTGGAAAAGGTTTCAATTCTGTAATAAGATCCCCTGTAATTGACCAAGGTGACAGGTACAAGATAAAAGCATCTGGAGTGACAACATTAACAGATGATCCTTGAATGTGGCCAGCAACCCGGGTATCCTCAACAACAACTGTTGTTGCACCCAAGCTTAATGCTTTAGTCAGACCTATCAAAGAATCGACTTGAGCAACAGAAGAGTTCAACACAGACCATCTATGATGTGATGATGGTAGATGCACGGCTGCAAATACATAAACATTAAACCATCACAAACGACATTTGAAAGCAACATACTATAGCATGTCACATTCGAGCTACAATTACACGTGCTGTAGTTTTATAATATGAATCAACACAGAGAGACATCCTACAGTTAATATTCCTGCCAGTTTAGTATGAAACTATACTACGAATGCTATGTACACAATTTTCATATCACATATGTATCAAACAACCTCGGCTTTAAAGCAAAAGGTTATCAAATAGCTCAAACACTGCTATTAAGAAGTTAATCTCCAAGATACAGACATACCTTGAGGAACATTCCCACGCATGACCTTTAAAGTGTAAAGAAAAGAAGCTCCTATAAGGACATATACTGGTGAACGAGGTTCAAGTGACATGGCCTCTGCTACTGTTAGTACTATCTCATCGGCGATATGGGTAAAAGGAGCCTCAAGCAGATGAACTGAAACCTTCTCATGTCCAATTTTGGTTCCCTTCACCACAAACAAATCTGCAAATACCCCCTGCATTTGCCATCCACATTAAATCTCTCATCCATGAAAATTTTTGATTCAGTAATTCACACTCGATAGATATGCATACACTATCCTCAAGCTTTTTTTGGATATCCAAGTAGCCACACAGTCCCCCACAGTCAGTCAATGGAGATTCCTTCAAAGGAACATGAGCAAGATGATGTGTTGATCCCCCAACTTCAGGCATTAGCTTCCACATGAATTGTAGACCTACCAGTGAGGAGAATTCGTTTTCTGCAGAGAGGTTTCAGAAAATTCAAAAATACCACACAAACTGAAGAACAATGTATTATATCAAAACAATATGCTGTGGACTTTATCTCTCAAGAATGTGGATGATAAACTAAAAACCAATTATCAGAGTGAAGAAAATGTTATTAAAAAAACATGGTTAGTCCATAGAATCACTTACCTTCATTATCAAAAGCACGTACTCTAAGCATGGAAAGTCCATCAAGATCAAGCTTGATAGAATTATGAAAAATCTGAATCCGTGAGAAGTTGTCAATAAAAACCTTGCAGCGAATCACCATCCCTGTTTGTATATCAGTGGCATAAACTGCAGTCTCCTTTCTACCACTATAAGGTGAAATCGATCTTAAACGTGCGCTGGTCGAGCAATGACTACTCGAATTAAACTCAGGTGTAACCGATAGAATATCATGATGATCCCATGACCTGAAAATTGAAATATATATACACATTATCACTTTGTTCACAGACTGTTAAACTGAACAACATTAGATCAAATGTTCATCATCATGTTCTCGGGAAATTTCAAGCTCTAGTATAAAACCCAGTTAAGAAAAGGCAATAATTCCTTAATTAAACTCATTCCAATTACAGGTGAACATTATCTAAGCTGCGCTAAACTGAAAAAGATAACTAAGATGAATTTGGGAAATTGTACCATTTGAAGCAGCCATCACTTCCTTGAAGCCGATACTCAACTGGGTTCTTCATCCTCGGAGGTAAAAGTATATTGACATCGGTAATGTGCGGACCAGAACCCAACTGTGACGAAATTTCTCCAGCTGAAAGCAAGACCAGAGCCAGAAGGAAGAAGCAGATAGAGCAACGAACCATTTTTTGTTTGTTTTGCTACATTAACACACACAAAAAAGAGAGTAATTGAAGAAGAAGCCTTAAGCAGTAGCTTTTGAGTAAACAGTGACTGTAAAACCGACAATATCAGTGAGAACTTGGAGATGAAATCGAAACCCTAAAAGAAGGGTTTTAGAGGGTTTATGTATGGAAATGGGGGGGGGGGGTTTCGGCCAATTCATATATGAACTTTGACCCGTGGTTACGATTCGATAACGAACTTTGTTGCTGTGCAGTTTCATACATGAACTTAGTGTTTTATCCCGTAACATTCATTGACTTGACGGTGTTAGTCAAACCGTTAAAAATTTGCTTAGTCAGATAATAGATGTTTAAATAAATTTAATTAATTATTGGAGGTTGAGAAAGTTATTCTTTCTTCATTTGACGAAGTTATTCTTTCTTCATTTGACGAAAGCTCTTTGTTTTGCTCTTATCCTCTGGAAATACTGGCGATGTGAGCAATCCGTTACTCCCTAGAGGAATACTAATCAACGAGGCGAAATTCATCAGCTTCCCCCAAACAATGGCACTAACCCAGATCGTAAATCCAGTCGTATATCCGTCTCCTACATTTTCACGGCGTTTCACGCCGATCTCGACTTTTAAAACTATAAATGCCCAATTTTCCCGCCACCCACATCACGCACTCTCTCGCAGACTCTTCCTTCCTTCTGTTTCCTCGATTTGGGATGCCATAACCGGAGGCGGAGACTCAAACCCTCGTGAGGCCATCACAGCGGTTCGTATCGAAATGCAGCTTTTCAGAAAGGTAAAACTGGAATAACAATTTGTTCTAACAAAGAAACCCTTTTTATTTTGGATTCGAAAATATGAACTTCATACTCGATGTATAAGAGTGATGTGTCTGGATCGGTGACAGAATTCGATAGAGCTATTGTGCTGGATCCCCGGCAAAAGGCATGTAGGTTTTATTTTATGTACTTCGTCTTTATCTAGCAAGTTCATTTCTCTAGAAAGCTTGAAATTTTAGACTTTATGCTTCATGGAATTGGGAACACTAACATTTGCTTTGATGACAGAGCTGTGGCAACGTGGGCTTTCTCTTTACTATCTGGATAGGTACTATGGTATCTCCTAGTTATTGTCATTCTCTAATGTTATGGATATCAAAGTGTAGAAAGTGCCTCCTTCTGTTGTGTATGAAGCGATGAATATTCCTGCATATAACCAACAGGTTTGAAGAAGGTGCAGAACAGTTTCGGTTAGATGTTGCCCAGAACCCAAATGATACAGAAGAGTCGATTTGGTGCTTTCTCTGTGAGGCTCGGCTCCACGGTGTTGATGTTGCACGAAAACAGTTTCTTGAGGTTTGGTTTTTCTAATCATTCAAGCTTATTAATTTTCCCCTGATCAGTAAAAGCAATATACGAGATTCTAAAACAGTTCTACGTAGGTTGGCAGAGATTCTCGGCCTGTGATGCGGGAAGCTTATAACTTATTCAAGAACGGTGGTGATCCTGAAAAGGTTTTGAGACAGGTTTCTTGATTGTTGACGTCATAGTTTTCTTCCACCAAACTGTCTTAATATTCTGATCTTAATATTCGGATCGAAGTCGACAGAGGAAGCTGTGAAGACATGGCTTGGTCGGATCGAAGTCGACAGAGGAAGCTGTGAAGACATGGCTTGACTCAAAACTGGATAAATAAAGGGTTTGGAGAAGAAGAGAAGAGGAAGCCTCTGCAAACCCTAATTTTGCAAAGAGGAAGAAGGAGCTCGGGGAAGAAGGGGAAGACGAAAATAATTAAGGGTAACTCCCACTTATCAAAACGTCGACGTTTTACGTGTTTATTAAGATGTTGTCGTGGCTGACGTGTCATCCTAGTCAGCTAGGATTAACGGTGAGTTAAACGTCGTTTATCGCTAATGTATGTTTAATATTAATTAATCCAGTCAATGCATGTTATGGAGTCAAACACTAAGTTAATGTATGAAAGTGCACAGCAACAAAGTTCGTTATCGAATCGTAACCACGGGTCGAAGTTCATGTATGAATTGGCCGAAACTTTCCGGGGAAGAAAACTTTGGGAAACGAAGGTAGATGTTACTATACGTGGCACGATTCTATTGGTCGTGAGGGGGAAGGTAAGCTGTCATTGTAGTCCTTTCCTCGAGTGTTCCTCACGCGCCGATGGGTTTTGATATTTCAGGTGTCGAGGCAGAGAAATTAACGAGTGGGTGCGAAAACAGCGTGTTGTTTTATGGCTTTTGGATAAAGCTGCTTCCCGTTTTGGCTTTTGGGATTCGTTTACTTTGTTCACTAATGGTTAAAAAGCTTTTAAGACTTTTTTAAGCCTTTTAAGTTTGGTCACTAGATTCTCTCATTTTTCGAATTTTAGCATAATAAAACTTGAAGGATACATTGATTTATATTTAAAATTACAGAAATAAGAGTAATACCATAAAATAACAGTATTTTAAGTTTATTTTCTAAATTTAGTATTTTAAAACTAAAATTTTAAAAATATCACAAATTATTATGTGAAAATAATTATTTACCTTAAATAAACTATATATAAAATTAAAATTGGGTTCATTTTTTTAATTTATGGTTTAAATTTTTTTCATTAGGAAAAAGTTTTTAATTATTTTAATATTAAATTTGTGATATTTTTGGGAATTTAAATGATTAATGCTATATTTGAAATTAAAATTTGAAATGCTGCTTTTTTAGTCAATTACCCTAAATTCTATATTCATTTCAAAATTTAAGTTTCACATAAATACAAAACAAAATTACAGTTTATAATTGAGATTGCTTCTAATTTTTCTTAGAAACATTTTGTTAATATAAACTTATCATAAATCATTTTTTAATTATAATATATTTATGCATTTTATATACATATTCATTTAAAGATATGTTATTTGACCATAATAATATTTAAAATTTTCAAATCTTTATATATTTAATTTCATTTTTTAAAATATGCTACTCTTCTATATTGTTGAAAAATAATTGTTTACTTCAATGTTTTAGTTATTTTTTAAAATTATATAACTTTGAAGATATAACTTGAAATTAGATTAATGAAAATCATTATATCTCTTAACACAGCATACATATTGGATCCAAATTTTGATGAATGTTTTATCTCGTTTATGACATATATCAAAGCTACACTTCTACCCAAAATTATTGGTCTGGATAATGCATAAACAAAAACATAGAGCAACGTTATTTGTAATGGGTCATGCATATGTTATTTATGTGTACGTGAGTATATAAGTAATTACTTGTTTTATTAACAAGGTACTAAATATAGAATAATATCTTGAAATAGTATATTTTTAATTTTATCTTGCAAATTTAATACAATAAAAATAAAATCTTAAAATTATTATCTTAAAATAGCTCAAATTATTATGTAGAAATAATTTTTTACCTCAAATAAAATATATATATATAAAATTAAAACATAATATTTAGATTTATTTTTTTAATTTAGGATTAAAAATTTTTATTACGATAAGATTTTTAATTATTTTATTATTAAATTTGTGTCATTTTAGAAATTTAAATGATTAATATTATATTTGGAAAAAAATTTGAAATAGTGTTGTTTTAGACAATTAATTGCCCTTAAATATATAAATGTACAATTGTCTAAAATAACACTATTTTAAGTTTTTATTCAAAATATAATATTAATCATTTAAATTTCCAAAAGTAACACAAATTTAATACTAAAATAATTAAAATTTTTATGTTTTTGTTCTAAAAATAGCATCATTAGTTTAAATTTATAATAATAGCACAAATTTAAGATTAAAATATATTAAAAATTTATTTTAATATAAAAAAATGAAACCCTAAAATGAAAAAAAGAATCCAAATATAATGTTTTAAGTTTATGAATAATTTATGTAAAGTAAATAAGTATATTTCACATAATTATTTGTGCTATTTTTGGAATTTTAGTTTTAGAATACTATATTTGGAACAAAAACTTTAAAAAGTGCAATTTTATGATATTACTCATAATTAAAAATCTTATCCTAGTAAAAATAATTTAAACCATAAATTGGAAAAGTGAATTCAAACATTATGTTTTAATTGTATATATACTTTATTTGAGGTAAATAATTATTTTTACATAATAATTTATGATATTTTAGGAATTTTATCTGATTTAAATAATTATTTTTGCATAATAATTTGTTTTATTTTATGAATTTTATTTTTAATATGCTAGATTTATAAGATAAAATTAAAAAATGCTATTTTAATGTATTACTTTATTCTATATTTGAATCAAATTCACTAACTAATTTTGTATGTTGTACAATGGGAAAATTAATAAAAATTAGTGTGGCATAAACAAATTAAGATATACACATTGGAAGGGTAAATGACTCATTTTTGTTATGAATTTTATTAAATATATATCTATTATACACATAGCTTTTAAAATATTATTTTAAATTCTATATATATTATAATTTTAAATTAAGTTTATCTTTATATTAGATAATTATCTACAATTATATATATAATATAACATTTATATATCAATACAATAATAATTAATAATTAATACTTTAAAATATCACATTTTCAAAATTTTTTCCTAAATTTAGCATATTAAATTAAAATTCTGAAAATAGCATAAATAATTATGTAAAAATACTTATTTATTTTAAATAAATTATAAATAAACTTAAAACATTATATATTTTCTAATTTAGAATTTAATTTTTCTATTAAATTTATAGTTTTTAATTTTCGTAGAATTACCCATAACTTCTAAATATTTAAATTTTTATTCATGCTATAACTAGGTCGCTTTATTTACACCATTTTAAAAATTTTGATCTTTAACGACAACTCAACCCTCACAAGTCACGGCCTCACCTACTCCTTCTTTCACCTAATTTTGTTACACTTAAGAAAATAAATAATCCAATACCATAAAATTATGAGTAATACTCTAAAATAGCACTATTTTAAGTTTTTCTTTCAAATTTAGCACATTAAAAATAAAATTCTCAAAATAGCATAAATTATTATGTAAAAATAATTATTTACCTTAAATAAAATATATATAAAATTAAAATATAATGTTTGGGTTCACTTTTTTCAATTTAGAATTTAAATTTTTTTCATTAGGAATAAGTTTTTAATTATTTTAGTATTAAATTTGTGCTATTTTTGAAAATTTAAATGAACAAAAACTTGAAATGATGTTATTTTAGTCAATTGCCCTAAAATTATTTTGTTTTTTTAAGTTATGAATAGAAAGCTTTACGTTTGTTATTTTTTGTCAACATTTAGACGTTATTATTCCACTATACATTTAAATTAAATGTTATTAGTATATGTGAAAATTTCATACGACAAGACAACACAACCCCCAAATTTATCCATTCTTTGTGTCTCTTGCGTGACCCAAGAATCAACACAGTGTCAAAAGCAAAACCACGACACGAGGAACACAAAAACGTCAAAAATTCTCAGCAAAAATTCTTCCTTCTTCCTCTGTTCAATTCGATTTTCAAAACGCAAAAGATATGGAGGAAATTCTATTTGATGAGATTCTCCACGAGATATTTACGAGATTGCATTCGTCGCCTTCATCATCTTCGTTACCTTCTTTCGAATCGGTTTCTCTTGTTTCCAAGCGATGGCTTCGTCTCTACAGAGCCTCGAAGACTTCCATGTCCTTAAGAATCAATCCTTATGATAGCTCTTTAATTACCCTTTTGCCCTCAATCCTCCATAACCATCCTTGTCTCTCTTCCCTCTCTCTCGTTTGGTTCATCTTTGACCCCAAAATTCCGATCCCAGTTCTCTCGGTTTCGGATGATTCTTCGTCGCAATTGGATTTCACCAGCTGGCTCATCATGATCGTCTCTTCTTCCTGTCTCAATCTCCGAAATTTCAGTTTTTTAGTCAGTCCAGTTTCTCCATCTTGCTTACTTCCTCTCTCTACTTCTTTATCTCTCACTTCTCTCTCTCTCCGATTGTTGAGACCCGTTTCCTTCAATTGGGTTTCTTGGTTTCCGTCACTCAAGGAATTATCAATCGATGTTTACTCAATAAACTCTTCCGATTTCGAATCCCGGTCTAGCCCTATATCTAACCCGGATGTTGTCGAGTTGGGTTTGGAATCGATTTCTTTATCTGGAATCCAATCCGACGATACTGGAGTCAGCTGGTTGTGGAAAAGTTGCAGACATCTTAAGAAACTGAATCTAAAATCATGTGGAACCATTGGAGAAATCGAGCTTTTTGGTTTGTGTCTGAAGAATCTGGAAGAGATTGAGTTAAGAACATGTAGGAGTATAGTTGATGTGGTTCTGTTGAAAGTAGCAGAGATTTGTGAATCTCTCGTATCTCTGTTGATCTATGATGGTGGAAACAAAGATGGATTGATTCATTTCATGAACAATTCTAGATGCAATGATACTTTAAAGAAACTCGATTTACGTCTGCCTATGGATTTAGTCGACGAACATCTCATCTCACTCGCTGCAAATTTCAAATCTTTATCTACTCTTAGGCTTTCAAGTTGTTACTTTGTGACTGGTCTAAGTCTAAAGGTATTAGCTTTAAGCTTTAGTTCGAGTCTTGAAGAGCTTTCTTTGCTTAGCTGCGACACTGCTGAACGAGAACCTGGTTTGTTGGCAACACTAGGACAGCATTTGGAGAGATTAAGGAAACTGGAATTGGTGTTTAACGAGTGGTTATCCGATAAAGAACTTGTTTCGATGTTAGCTTCTTGTAATGCTTTGGTCGAGTTGAATTTGAGAGGATGTAAGAGTTTGACAGGATCAGTGTTGGTTTGTTTAAACAAAAGCTGTGTGAAGTTGAGGAATTTAGACATTGTAAGTTGTGGATTGATTCAAGCCGATGAAGTGGAAGCTTTTGTTGTAAAGTCACAGTGGTTGAAGAAGATTGTTGTTGATGACAACAAGATCACAGCGGCTGCAATGAAGTGGGCTTCAAGTAAGTTAATTGAAGTTGTTTTTAAGTCAGATCTTAATTGGTAATTACTTTGCTTAGTGTTTGGATAAGCAAAGCATTTTATGTCACACACACACACACACAAAAAAAGAAACTGTATAGTGTGAAGTATATATTTGTATATAACATGAATAAAATGGAAACCCAATGATAAGATTGTACACTTTTGCATTTGTATCTTTTGGAAAACTGTAAACTCGTATGGGATATGCAAAAGGAAAAGAATTTCGTTTGTGTTTATAATTTCTTTTTTAAATGTTTACACACAACTATCTATAATATATTAATTAAAAATCATTTTAACAAAATAATTTTATGTTGACGTGTGATTTACAATTATCCCACGTTGATGTGTCACACTATTAGAACATTTAAAAATAAATATTACCTAAGATATAATTTACTAGAGTATTTATGAAAATTATCATTATACAGTATATTATATGTAAATTTTTAATATTTCGACATACAATATATTTTGTTATAAAATGTAAATATAATATATAAAAAATATAAATTTTGAAAAATTAGTCAAACAAAATATAAAACAAAAATTTAATTTAATTGAATATTTATCATATGTATAATTTTATCCAAAATAGATATAATATAAATCTATTTGTATAATCCGATTTATTATTTATTTTATTTTCGTAATCAATATTAAAAAATTTTTAAAAAAATTATTTTAAATATAAAATAAATTATATATATATATATCTGATTTAAATTAACAAAATAAATAATTAATTATTATCTGTGAATATTTTTTTTCACCGAAGGCGTAGATCAAAATCTAGTATATATTTATGCTGTTTTTATTTCTTCTTATGTTTTTTTCATCTCTGAATGTTTCGTAGGATGATGATATCATTTTGATGACTTTTTCTAATCAATATAATTAATTGTGGGTAGACCAAAACGAATTTGGACCGGTCAAACCGGTAAAATGTGAATCGGTCCATACTCTAATGCAATTTTCATTACAAGTTTGGGTTTACATAATCCGTTTAAACTCGAAAAGAACAATAAAAAATCACAACCCTGGAAGAAATATGTTATCCAACGTTCTTGGGTCAAACATTAAACCTATTGGGCTTCTCGAGTTCGAACCCAATACATACAAGAATTTGGACTTTTTGGGCTTTGGGCCAAGAAAAAACAAGTACAAACAAAAATATACTCTTGTTTCGGTTTCATTATTCTTAAATCTGATTTTTGTCTCACAATTTGAAATTTTAATACATAGTTTTTATGAAAATATTAATAATTACTAAACTAAGAAAAAGTTAGAGTAGTATTTTTGTAACATGTGTAGAAGAAAATTAGACAAAAAAAATAAATTGCACTGTTTAAATTTCTTCATTTTTGTCTTTCAAAATCAAACATCCTTCCGCACTCATAGGTTATTTGGTAAATCAAATATTCTTCCGCATTCATAAACCAAAAAAACTTTAAACCTTTGATTTTGGTTTTCTCTTATTAATACATAATATTTAGATTTAATCGGTTTATTAGTTTATATTTCAGATTTTTAAATTAATTTGGTTTAATTATTTGGTGTAATTTAGTTTATTCGATTTATTAATTTATATTTTTAATTTTTTTAAGTTTTCAAACTAAACTAAATAATAAACCAAATTTATATTTGATTGATTTAATGAATATAATGAAATTAAAATCAAAAATTAAAAATTCTGATTCGCCCGGTTCTATTTATTCGGTTTGGGTCAGATTGTCCAGGCCTAGATTTTACCATCCAAAGAATTCTCTCTTTATTGATGAATTATTCTTTGATATGCGTCATACGTGACGAATGACTACGTCTCGAAATTAATGAATAAACATTAAAATCATAAATGGACCCCATATGATGACGTGTCATTTACGGTCAATTCAGACAAACACGTGTTGTTGACGATGACGCGGATCAACGTCAGCCGCCACAACTAAAGCCCGTTTTTCCCGGGCTGACTCTCTTCCCGCTTATATATTTTGGTTTTTGTCTCAAAATCAATTTTCCCGCTATAATTAACGGGGCAGGACGGACAAGGGAAGTCATAAACGTTTGTAGTAACTCCAGTGTTTAAGTTTTGTACGGAACAACTTACAAAGCTTTGAACAGATAATTTTAAAATTAGTATAGGTTTAATTATTTAATTATTAAAACAAATTGTTGATATTTTTTTTAAAAAAGAATATAGTTTGGGGCATAGGATACCTTTTGACGGCCCATGTGTACGTCTCAAATGTCCTTTATTTTTAACCTAAGAATTTGGGGATAATACTCATTCATAATAATATATAAATTAGATTTATATTTACGCAAATTATATAATATTTTTTATTATTAAATATAAATTAAATATTTATATAAATTTAATTTTTATTTAAAAAATCTTTATTAATAACTTTTGTATATGTAAATTAAGAAAATAAAAATAATTATTTTTTATGAATTTAGTAATATTTTTGATTAATTTAATAAAATATATTAATTTTTTAATCAAATTAATAACAATAGAATATATAATAAAAATTCTATTAACTTACGTATATTTATATATTTATTTAAAATTTTCTGTGTTGACACGTCAACATAATATTTTTGTTAATAATACGTCAAAATAAAGTTATTTTTTTGTTAATAACACGTTTATTTTTTAAAAATATTCTTAAAAATAATATTTTAGGGATGATCTAGATTTTTTTTTTATGTAAAAAGTATATTTTTAGTACTATTATATTTATATACCTATGAAAAGAATATTTTTCTACAAAAATAGTCTTGGGTTCTCATTATTTATCCCCTCTACTAAGGTTTTCTTCACTTAAAGTTACAAGGATTGTAAATGTATATATGGTCATGTTCGTTTGGCAGCTGCAGATTTCTGCGGCTGCGGCTACGGCAAATTGTTGTTCATTTAGCTGTTGCAAGTATCTGCGGCAGACGTAGTGGTCAGACGTTGCGTCCTGCGTCGCAATTTTTTCGACCACTGATTAAAACAGCGGTGCGACTAAAAATTTGCGATCAACCACAACCACCGGCGGCAGACAAACGAACAACATTTGCCACAGCCGCAGTCGCAGAGTTGAGCGCAGCCGCCTGCGACGACCAAACGAACAACACTATATATGTTTCAGAAAATTATGATATGAATTGGTAGGAACGTTCAGTTAGTTTTCTTTTTATTGGTAACAAACTAAAATAAAATTTGTTTTTCTTTTTGCTTCCACTCATTTGCGTCGTTCGTAATATAAGATAGATAATATTTTTTCCATAAATTATCCGGTTCCTATTTCTAAGAAATATTTTTAAATAATAATTTTACACTAATGTATTATTAACATAAATGTTATATTAACGTCTCGAATAAATTTCAGATAAATATATAAATAAGTTTAAATTACTAGAATAATTACAATATATGTCATTGTTATTAATTTATTTAAACTCATTTCTATATTTATTTGAAACTAATTATGGTATGACATGTTAGAATGATATTTATGTTAATAAAATGTTATAGACTTATAGCGAAATTGTTTTTTTTAAATTTTTCTCAAATAATATAATAAAAATTAAGAGAAACTACAACTTTTCAATCATAACTTAAAAGTGAAGGTACAAGATCAATTAATTAAAAACAAAATGCAAGAAGACTAATATTAAACCTATTATTCTATGTTTTATATTAATATATAGTAATTTTAGGATAAAGCTGAGTTTTACTCCAACTCTACTTGTATTTGTTGCAGTAAATGGAGTATTGAACAAAAAATGAAGTATTTAAAAGTAGAGTATGTTTAGGAAAATTTTATTCTAAAATAAAATTTAGAACAGATAATCCAAAGTTTATCTAATATTCATATTTATAATAGGAAACCGACAACGTGAAGATATGATGTTTGTTGTTTGTTCCAGATAAATATATATGAGGGTAATTGTATAAAATAGCATAATTTATGTCAACAAATTTTTAAAAAAACTGAAATATTCTTTTTTTCTCTCTTAAATCATAGTTTTGAAGTTTTTCGATATATATAAAATCAATGAACCTAACTTGCTCACTACGTAAAATCTTTACCACATTCCTAAATGATGCTTATAAGGTCTAATAAAATGGATTATCCACATTGTTATAACAATAAAAATTATATACAAGTCATGTACGTTTATCAGCCAGAGATTTTTGTGGCTGCGATAAATTGTTGTTCATTTATTTACTACAACTATTTGTGGTAGATACAACGGTAAGACGGTGTGTCATGTGTCGCAATTTTTTCGACAACTGATTAGAACAGTGGTATGACTAAAAATATGTAATTAACCATAACCATAATCGTCCGCGACAAAAAAAACGAACAACATATACCGCAACCACAGTATTGACCGTAACTACAGCTATAACAACATATGACGATCAAACGAACAACAATATAATATATTATTTACCAATTGTTAATTAAAAGAAAAAGGAGAAAAAAAACTTGGATCGTAATTTCTTCATTCAACTTCATAAAGGCAGCATAAATATTTAAGGTAACACATTATATTTTGACTTTTGAATTTTTTTTAAGGTAGTATATTTATAAATCACACGTAAAGGTAAAAAACTTTTATTAAAATATTTTTCAATTAATATATTAAAAATACGTCGTTTTAGATTAAAAATCGTATTAAAAATGTTTATCAAATTAAAGTCGAGAAAAATTAAAAAAAAAAAAAAAAAGCTTGGTCGCTGTTGCGTAGGAAACCAAATAAGGCCTTAACTCCGACATTGGATTCTCCATTCTTACTACAACCCTATTTTGTCCTTTTTTCATAATTCAATCCACAAGAACACACAAAACGAGTGAGAATTAGTGATTTACATGCAACAATACATATATTTAATATAGTATGTGTTTACAAAGAATATTGGGGGGTAGCATGAGTAAACTCCTAATCATAATGTTTCAAGCATTTATTTATTTAATTAATTTGGGAAAAGTATTAGTCAATAAATTAAACTCTTTAACCTGAAAAAAAAGTATTACATTTGTTTGATGGCTTTAGAAGAGGCTCATGCATTGGAATTCTTCAGAATAATTCTTTTCTCATAAAATAAGCATTACATGAGTGCATTTTAAAGTTCATTTCTTCACTTTTTTAGTATAGTATGAATTTCTCTTTTTGTTTTTGTCATTTCGACTACGACAAAACTAACCCAATAATCTAATATTTTCATACGAATATTTAATATTTTCATACGACAGAAAACGAAGTCAAACTCCACATCTTTGAGATAAATATAAAAATAGTACAATTATACTAAACTATTTTTAAAGTTCATTTCTTCATTTTTAATATAATACGAATTTATCTTTTTGTTTTTGTCATCTGAATTATAATGGACCGAATTAATAATCCAACATATTCATATGAAAAAAAATAAAGTCAAACTCTATACTTCTGAAGGGGAGGAGCAAGTGGTCTAGTGGTTGTACCACCTCTAAGTCCATCTCAGAGGTGTGGAGTTCGACTCCACCGCCCCTCGCAAGAGGGTGCTAAATCTTCGTATGAAGATATTGGGCTATTGGGTCGGCCCGTTGTGATCCAGTGACAAAAAAAAAAAAAACTCTATACTTCTGAAATTAACATAAAGATAGTACAATTATTAAACCATTTACTCCTTTCTCTTTTTATTTGAATTTACACATATGATAGTTAAATCCCATTTAATGAAAACGATATTGTCACATTAGATAAAGTAAAGCATAATCATATATACCTTAAAATATTGGTATAAAAATACCTTCGCTAATTGATTCTTTCTATGTATGAAAAAAAGAAATTTTAAAAAAAATCAATCATTGAGACGTCAATGTAGATTTTTTTCCTTTTTTGACAATTAACTTACATATTCTTAAATTTGAATCCAGATTATAAATGTCACTTTCTCTCCGGTCTTCGTAGGCCGATTCTGTAGATTTGATACTAAATTTTTCAAGCACATAGATTCTAAGCTGCACATGTTTGTTAACGCTCTGAGACTGTGACTGCGGCAGCGGTAAATTATTGTTCGTTTAGCTGCCACATGTATTTGTTGCAGACGCAGCGGTCAGACGTTACGTCATACGTCTTAATTTTTTCGATCCCTGATTAAAACATCAGTGCGACTAAAAATCTGCAATCACAACCACCGGCGACAGACAAACGAACGACATCTGCCACAGCTACAACCGTAGTGTTGAGCGCAACCGCAACCACCTGCGGCGACCAAACGAACAACACTATTATTTTTGGTCCCATGAACTTCTAATGAATGAACTTAAGAAAATGATTGACAATGGTCTATGTCTGGTGTGATCCTTGGAAAAGTGATAAAAGAATGAGGATCCTTCGGATAAAAAACCAGTCTATCAACCTAATCCTCCTGATGTCTCATCTTATTGAGATGAATCAAAATGTGTGGAAGGATCAGGTTGTAAAAGATCTCTTCTTTCAAAGAGACATATTTTGGACAGCCCCTTGATTTAATTTGTCCAATGTGTGGCATAACAAGTGAGTCTAGTAATCATATCCTTTTTAGGTGTATGTTGGCAAAATAGGTTTGGGCTCTTTAAGATGTTCCACTACTAAAAGAAGGTTTTAATTACATCATTGTACATTCGAACATTCGGAAAGTTTTCTTAGTAAAAAAAATTCAGGAATTTCCATAATGAACCGATAAAGAATTACATGGATCCTTTGGTATTTGTGGAGAAATAGGAACCAACTGATATTTCAAAAGGTTTCTATACTCAGCAATGAAAACAATAGACAAAATCAATGATGAAGTCTTAGGTTGATTCCAAACTCAATTGTTAATTGGTGATACTCTTATTGGTCCCGGATCAAAGAAACCATTCTATCAGACTAAATGGAGAAAACCACCAAAACTGTGGTTAAAATGCAACATGGGATTTGAATGTGGAAACATCAGTTGATTGGAGAAGAAAGTTGAGTTCTCAGAAACTGGAAAGATGAAGTTTTACTGTACAATAAGTGTCTTTTCCCCTGGGTTTCGTTCTAGAGTTAATTTGATACTTAAAAATCTCCTTTGAACTAAGATTATTTTTGGTACAAAAGCTTTTCATCTTGTGAAAATGATAAATAGATCGATTAGATCGATGACATAGCTATTTTTTTTATTTCAAACCACCGAAATCAAAACGAATTTAGTTTTTTTTTGTGGATTAGCGGTTAAAGGTTGAATCAAGATTTGCATTATTCGTTTGTTCGCCGTAAACGGTTGTAACTGCGGCTTCGATTAACACTGTAGCTGCGGTTACAGTATATGTTGTTATAGAGTTGATTTGATACTTAAAAATCTCCTTTGAACTAAAATTATTTTTGGTACAAAAACTTCTCATCTTGTGGAAGTGATAAATAGATCGATTCGATGACATAACTCTTTTTTTATTTCAAACTACCGAAATAAAAAAGAATTTAGTTTTTTTTTGTGGATTGGCGGTTAAAGGTTGAATCAAGATTGCGGCTGCGGTCAATACTGCAGCTGTGGTTGCAGTATATGTTGTTCGTTTGTCTGCTGCCGGTGATTTCGGCTGTAGTTGATCGCAAATTTTTAGTCACACTGTTGTTTTAACCAGCGATAAAAAAATTACGATGTAGGACGTAACATTTAACCGATACGATTGACCGCATGTATCTGAATTAATTAAAAGAATATTAATCTGCTGTAGCCTCAGTTTTATGCGGCTGACAAACCAATATGACTATTAACCAATAAAAAAACTTCAAAAGTGCGGTTAGAAGGAAGCATTTTTATTATCAACATTAGATTCAAAGACATATTAATAGGTGAGATCTACCGTAGGTTTCCTAGATTGGTTCACATTTTTGTAGGTGAGAACTACATTCTTTCTATTTAGGATGAAAGTATGACTTTTGGTTGATTTTTTTTGTTCATATATCTTTTACTTTTTTCTGAAATTAAAAATTTGGTTGCTTTCAATTATAATGAATAAATGTTTAAATAGTTCAATGAATATCAGTTGACAAAAAAAAAGATAGTACCAAATGTTGATGAACAAAATTTGAAATACAACTAATTTAGAAGCTAACCATTATCATTAGATTTACATCTTTGTACAACAAACTTACTTTTATAGTGAAAAAACATAACTTAAACTCTAAGAAATCAAACCTGAAATCCAAACACTCTTAAAAAACTAAAAAAATCTAATAAATCTATTAAAAAACCTCACAAAATTAAACTATATAATATAATATTCAAAAACCTCACAAAATTAAACTATTTAATATAATATTCAAAAACCTCAAAACTCACAAGAAATTCTTTGTTTTAACGGCGCCGTATAAACACCGTCTCTAAATCAGGAGGAGGCGTAAAGAACTCTCTAACGACGTTACTCCGACATCTTAACGCCGGCCTTCGTTTTTTCGGCGTCGGTGGACATTTCAATTTCTCCGGTATCTTTGCTTCCTTCGCCGTCGGCGTTGTGGAACATTCTTCCTCTTCGTAACATTCTTCTTCAACTTCAGTTTCTAACTCCGGAGGTCTGAGTTTCGTCTTCACCGGTTTCAGCGAAGTCCGAATCGAAATTCCGGCTATGACCCACTTCTTTCCATCGGAATCTGAACCTCCATCTAACTGAGATTTTTTCGAAAACCCCATTCTTTTAACTAACCACAATCAAGGTTAAAAACAGATTAAAATCAAAAAGAGGATAAAGACAGAGACTTGAGTCTTGTTCCACTTTTCAATTTTCAGGAAAAACGAAGAGTGGAGAAGAAAAGACGTTTTATCGATGAAAATTTAAGAAGAGGAATCGGAATATGCAACATGAACAGAAATGATTAGAGGGAATCAAAGGAAAGTGGGCAAAAGATAAAAACCTGTGGTTGGTCAATTTACTTTGGTTTTGGGTGTGTGAAGCGAGAAAGACTGTTTTTTTTTTGTTTTGAAGAAGAAAAAATGAAGGGAAGAGTGAGAGATAAAGAAAGCTTTAAATAGTCAAATTAATATGTTTGCAAATTGCCGGATTCTAAGGAGAAAATTAAAAGGGGGATTTTTTTTGAAGAGGGATAAAATTGGAAATTTAGGAAGAATAAAATTTAGCTGCCCGAGAAGATTTACGGGCAGTTTCTGAAACCACCGTCTTTATTTTGGCGCCATAACTAATAGAATTTTTGGTTCACAACGGCTTCTTTTCCCGCCTTTTTTAATATTTGTAGTGATTTCCGATTTGTCCTCAGTTATAGGTTTTTTTAGGGAACAGATTTGTTAGTTTGTTCGTCACCGACCGTTGTAGTTGTGGTTGTGATCAGCATTGCAGTTATAGATATAGTATATGTTGTTCGTTTGTTTGTCGTTTGCGATTGTAATTATTATTAATCGTAGATTTTCATTCATATCGTTATTCTAATTTGGTAAAAAAATTACAACGCAAAACGTAACGTGTGACTCCATATAATTATGACAACTAAATGAACAATAATCTACCGCAACCATAGTTTCATACGGCTGACAAACAAAAATGATTAACATGTATTTTATCTTCCGGCAAGATTTTATATAACCTTAGAAACTATTGGGTAGAAAAATTTTCATTTGTTAACATATTAACTAATTGATATACAACACTTTATTTGAAAGAGAAAAATAAAATGTTTTACTAAAAGAAAATTTTAGTTTAAGTACTAAAAATTACAACTATAAATTCAAAAATATTTATTTTAAATTAAATATCTAAAATCATTAAAATATCTAAAATTATTAGTTTATATTTATTAAAATTCAACCAAATTTATTCAAATTTAACCAATATTTTTAGTCTTTTTTTATATTTCATACTGGTATCCAAATTAGCTCCAAATTCGTATAGATCCGTCCAAACAGAAATTCTAAGATAACCTAAAAGATCTCGATCCATATTAATAAATTATCCGAAAATCCGATAAAACATGTCAAAAATTTGAACATATATCAAATCTCTTGATAAGAACTATTTCTACTCTAAATTGTGTTTAAATTAAGAGTAAACAATTTGAACTGAATATTAAACTAAAATCAAATCTAAAAATTAAATTCACTGATACAACTAATATTTTTATTTAATATACAAAACATCTAAATTTTATAATATTAATTAAAATTAGTTAACTAATTTTTTTTATTATTGTAACCTTACTTAATTAAAATGGAATTTACTTCTGAATAAAATTTATTTTTTAAAATAAAAAGTCTTGAAACAAAAATTTAAAATCAAACTAAACCGAACTATGATTTAATCGATTGTGACATTTTGTTTACGACCCAAAAAATCCGAACAACCTATCCTTTTTTAATTTTAAAAATTTACTATAGTTTCCACTCTTTTTTATAAGCAATTCCACTTTTTATTATTCTAAATTAGGGTTCAATTAGATTTAGTTTTAAAATCAAAACTGCATAAATTACAAAAATAATATTTATTGCGAAGCAGAAGGATTAGCTATTTGTATTCAAAATTCTTTTTGAATCTTATCGTTTAGCTGTTTTTGTTTATAGAGAAAAAACCACGTGTAAAACATTTATAATTCTATTGGATGTTTATTTGTCTTTATACACAGTTAAAAGTATAACACATTGAACAATGAGAGGATGAGAACTGAGAAACTACCAATAATCTCTACAAGAGCAAGAACCTTCTGAAAAGTGATGAAACCTCTTAGAATCTCTAATAATGATCCTTCTTTTCTCCAGAAAAGATATTGCTTTTGCTGTTTCATGACAGTCTCCACAAATTCTAAGATTCTTCCTTATGATTATTGCTTCCATTGGACTGATCACCAAAAGCCCAAACGCCATTGCAAGCTTCTCGCTATGTTGATTAATCATTTCCACTTTCACATCTTCATCAACATCATGCAATACAAACTCTGTTTTTGATTTATATCCTAAGTCATTCTTCATCTTCTTTCTAATGTCTCTCAGTTTCTTCTGTATCCTCTCTGATTCAGGATGAGACCAATCTCCCACAACAAACTTATGAATCTTATTACCATGTTCTATATAGCTACACCCTGAAGCTCTTACAAGACCTTTTTGTTTCATCATATTCCTTATTCTTGAAGCATCTTTCCATAGACCAGAAGCTGAATAGATATTTGATAGCATTATGTAGTTTCTACCATCACAAGGTTCTAATTCAAACAATCTCTCTGCGGCTTCTTTACCGAGTTGGGTATCTCCATAAACCCTACAGGCACCAAGCAAAGCTCCCCAGACACCAGAAGTTGGCTCCATTGGCATCTCTTTGATCAATCTATAAGCATCTTGAAGAAGCCCGGATCGACCCATGAGATCAACCATACATGAGTAGTGATCTAACCTTGGCTCAATTCTGTATCTTTTCGACATTGTTTCGAAATAATGCTTCCCTTCTTCGACAAGACCCGAGTGACTACAAGCATTCAACAAGTGAGTGAAAGTTACATGATCAAGAGTAATACCATAGTGAACCATGAGCTCAAAATGCTTGATTGCGTCTCTTCCATAACCATGAGTGGCATAAGCAGCGAGCATTGCTGTCCACGCCATGCTGTCTGGAGAAGTAATCTCCAGAAAAACTGTAGAAGAATCCTCCAACCTCCCCACTTTTGCATACAAGTCTAATAAAGCCGTCGTTATACACTTGTTTGCATTGAACCCACAAATCAAGATTAGCCCATGAATTCCTTGCGCCAATTTCACTACCCCAATAGCTTCAGAGACACGGAGAACAGCCAAAAAAGCAGCTTGATCCGGCTTATTCCCAACCCTTCTGCTCATGTTGAAGTAAGCCAGACCTTGTTCGGCTAAACCATTTTGCAAGTAAATCACAATCATCGTATTCCACGAAACCAAATTCTTTACAGTCAAATCCTCAAACAAATTGCAGGACGAAGTCAAGTCTTCAGTCTTTCCATAAAAATTAATAAGAGCATTCAAAACTTTCACTTCCTCAAGTACACCAGATTTCATCACCAATCCATGAATGCAACGTCCCTCTTCTCTATTTCTCCCATGAACACAAGCCGAGATGATCGACATAAACGTAATTTCATTGGGTCTAAAACACGCCTCAGATCTCATCCTAGATAATGCCTCAAAACATTTCCGCAAATAGCCTATTCCTGAATACCCTGATATTAAAGAGTTCCAGGAGATTAAATCTCTCTCAGACATTTCATCGAACAGTTTCTCTCCGCAAACTTGATGACCCAGTCTCAAGTAACATCCAACAAGCTGGTCCCCAATGAATCCATAGCGGTAAGTCACAGTCTTCACTACTTTACAATGAAGTGAACGGCAGAGGATAATGGAGACGCAAGAAGTAATAGAAGAGATTAGTGATGAGACATTTGCCATCTAAGCTTGAAGAATCATATAACGGAGAAGACGATCGTTCTTGAACAAAAATAAGGTCTGTACAAAAAGTTCCGGTAATACAAAAAGCTAAGCTTTGAGAATGAATACACATTTGCTTTCAAAAAACTGCTAGCGACACGAATTAAACTCTAATCGCATTATTACACATCAAAACGTTTTATAAACCGGTATTACAAAAATTACCGGTTTAGATTTTTACATTAAACCGTCTCGATGGTTCAAGCCTTGGATGATGTACTTAAAACTTAAGCTGTTTGGAACAAAACCAACTCTCTGCATTCTTTCCTGAAGCTCTAACACATTCTTATATTCACTTCCCGTTTCACAAATCGCTTTAACAAGCGAATTGTAACTCTCCGTGTCAAAGATTCTAAACTCCACAGCAAAGAAACTCAATAAACTCTCAGCTTTAGCGAAATCCAATCCCTTGCAGTATCCATTAACCAGAGCCCCACATATGACAGAATCCGGTTTCACTTCAGAATCAAGCATTTCCACCATTAAAGACTCGGCTTCACCGTTCCTACCATTCTTACATAAGCTGCAGATAAGAGCTCTGTATGTCTTGACATCAAGTACTTGATTCTGGCTTTTGAGTTTCTCTTTGAGAAGCAATGCCTCTTCAATAGCATCATAACAGGACAAAGACTCTATTAAGTTATTGTAAGTCTCTGGTTTAGCCTCGTAACCTTCCTCTTCGCTGATTCTTTCTAACAGATGCTTTGCTGCAAATGGTTTACCTTCCCGGCATAGGCTTTCTATCAGAAAACTGCAAACTTCAAACGGGATAGTAACCCTTAACCTTCTAAGCTCAACAACAAAATTAACAGCAGCAAGTAACCGTCCTTCTCTCACATATCCTTCAATTATAATCTTACATGTAAACTTATCGGGTACAATGCTAGTCCCAAGCATCTCATGTAATAGCTTCTTTGATTGTTCCATCATTCCTTCTTTGCAATAAGCATAAATAAGAGTATTGTAAGAGATACAATCAGGCGTAATTCCCCTGTCTATCATCCTGTGAAACGTCTGATGAGCTTCTCTGACTCTCCCATCTTTACAAAGACCTTTGACAAGAGATGTATAGGTAACTAAATCCGGCACAACATGGCGCCTATACATGATCTTGTACAAGTAAAACGCTTCTTTCAACCTTCCTCTTCTACAATAACTACTCACTAGCGTGTTATACGTTACCAGATCAGGTTCAAAGCCTTCTTCTTCCATCTTCTCCAAAAAGTCATTAACCTCATGGAAATTCGAATCTTTACAGAAAACATTAGTAAGAATGTTGAATGTATGCGTGTTGGGATGGATTCCAATCCTACCCATAATGCGATACACTTGCCAACAATTCTCTATCAAATCCAATTTCAATAGCCCACTCAAGAGATGATTACAAGTAACAACACTAACACAAAAACCAGAATCAATCACCTTTCTAAAAGCTGAAAACCCGTCCTCTATCAAACCCAGTTTCAAATAACCCTTGACAAGCATATCGAAAACAACAGGATCCCAATTGCAATCATCAGTAGCAGAAACCAAAACACTGAACAAATCTTCTTCTTCTTTCTTAGATGGCAATTCCGGGACTAACTCAATCAATTCACAGAGAAATTGCATAGCCAACGGAAACTTTTTTGACCAAGCAAGAATGTGAAGCAACAAACAGTAGTTACCAACATTCGGTCTCTTCCCCAAATCGAATCGAACCCAAGTAAAGAACGCAAGAGCCCGAGCAGCATCTGATTGAAACCTAAGCAAAACCCTAGAAATTTCACGGTGACCTAAATGAGGAATCAACGATTTTACCTCGTCACGAAGGTCTGACAAAACGAAATCACGCTGCTTGAGAGTGGAACAGATGACATTGACGATTTGATTAGGGTTTTGAGTATGGGGAAGTAAATTGTACAACGGGTTGATAATTGGGTTATTACATGGCGTAATTAACTGCAAAGAAGAAGAGGAGAAAAACCGGTGCTTGAAGAAACCTCCACGTTTGAAAAGAGAAGTAGCATCAATGGAGGATATTCGATTCATAGACGAAACAACAAAGATAGAAGAAACCAAAGAGGAAAATGAAATAAAGCGAAACTTAAAAAACGTCCCACATCGAAAGTTTAGATTAATATAGTGAAATATATAAACGATAAACGTAGTAGAAAAGAATGTGTTCGTAGAAAGGAGAGATGGTTGGCATCTCCTCTGACAGAGACGGGATTGACCTTCGGGTTCTTTTGAACACATCCGGTTAAGGCTCTCCACCTTCGGGTGGATTAACCAATTTTTTTGGGCCTTTTTTGGGCTTTTCGAATCTTAATTCGAACTCAATTAATACGTTTTCGACCAACACATAGGAAACAATATTTTGACTACAAATTTTAACTCTCAATGTTTTAATGAATCGAGTAAAGATTCAAAATATGTCCAAATTTTTGTTTAGAAAAACAATGGGCAAATGGGTCAAATGTAATTATAATGTAATATATCGTCAGAATACTAATTTTTCGAGTTTGGACTAGATTATTTGGGATGATAAAAGTTATTTCATGAATGCTGGTAAAATAAAATATCAAGCTCGATCTAGATCTACTGTGATCGAAACTGAACTGATTGCTTTTATATAGGCAATTCAATGTGTTTTCTTTCTCAGTTATCAATATATAATTTTCGAATGTGATAATTTATCTCTCAACAATATACTGAACTACAAGAAAGAAAATTTGCATGTTCGTCTATATTCTCACACGATCCGTTTGTGAGTAATCCAGTTTTACATAATCAAGTTTAAATTTCCAACCAAAATCTGGAAATCAAACAACTGATTTATTGGCAACAACGTCTTTTATATCATCTAATAATTGGAATATTTATCATACATGTCCAAATTTTTTAAATGTGATTGTAAACATCGACATTGGTAATTAATAAAGTTATGTTGGAAAAAAAAACAATAGTGGCAATACAAAAATCAACCACAGACAAAAAATCACTCAAAGCCCAATAACTTATACCCTAATGGGCAAATCATATTAGTTAACTCTCAGTAACCATGTAAAATAAAACGACACGGAGTTTAGAAGGAAAAAACAAAAACTCTAAAACAAATACTCAATAGAAGACAAACCCTCTGGACAAGACCAAGGCAATTGAATTCTCACCATTGAGTCTTCACACTCAAACTTAACGACTTCACCATCAACTTTGCAGCTCACGGGTTCTCTACTTGTGTAAACCCTAAACTCTCCAGCACCACGAACTCCGATCTCAACAGATTCATCATGATACACCAAAGATCGAATCGCACCGCTCGTGTTTAGCATGTTAACCAGTCCGATCAGAGCAAACCGGACTGATTTTCCTTCAATGGTCACAACCGGTGAGACAGTGATCAGCTCAAATTTGAAAGGCTCTAAAGTGATCTCGAGATCATCATTTGGCCCAGACAACACAAGCTTCTTGGATTGAGACAAGAACAAAGCAAACTCTTCAACATTTTCAATGGAGATCGGGTTGTTTCCACTGTTCCATTCAACGTCGTTAGGTTTTGTTGTGGCGGTTATCGTGTTAGAGCATTGAGAGAAACATTGGTTTCGTCTGGTTTCTCTGCACCATCCTCCTCCTTGACAGTTGAATGCTCCGATAACTCCAGTAAACTATCAGAACAAGAAACAAGATTGTAATGAACAATCAGCACATTGTGAACCAAGAAACAAATCAAATCAGATGTACTCAGAAAAAAACACAATGGAAATTTCAAAATAGATCAAACAACTTAACTCTGTTAATTTTAAAATTAAAGAGAAAGTGTTATTACCTTGTTCAAGTTCCAAATCTTGAGCATGGTTTTGCCATCATGAAGAGGATCTTCAAATAGACGATCACGAGTTGGGAGAGCATAATACTCACACCTCAAAATCGAACCGTCTGGCAAAACGAGGCGTTTCAAGAGATCGAAATCGTGTTGGCCTACACAATCGCTGACGTAAATGGGCCCACCCGAAATGGCTCGAGAAGCGGCATGGAACTCAGCACAAGGATGTGTGGACTGAAACATGTCCCAATCAGGCTGAATGAAATTTCCCATCCAAAGGCTGTTGTATGCACAATGGACCATGTGACATCCTTGAAGCCAAAATGTACCTTTTGGATCGCCCGAGGGATCCGTGCACCAAAAGTCATCACCTAGTTCCAATATTAAATTCATTCATTTTAACCATAAAAGCTAAAATACACAGTATATTTCTTTTAAAATCCAGCTAAATTTACAAAGTGTTTTTTTGTTTGTAGTTATCCAGTATTTAGAAGTAGAAGACTTACCAACACGACCTAGAGCGATGGCTTCAGTTCCAAGGAACATGAAGTCATTACAGTGTTCCATGCTAGCAATAACGCCATTACCGTTAAAATGCTTATTCACTGACGACGTTAACGCCTTGAAGTAAGCTTTAGCTAACTCAACTCTCCCGCCATATTTCTCACACAACATCTCCAAAATCTGTAATTAATTTTAGTCAAATGAAAACGGAAAAAAATCAAATCCGTTAACTCAGACGGAAACTTACTTGGATGACGTCAACTTTAACGCCGTCAATACCACAGTTTTGAAGATGAGAATGAAGACCTTCGTACAACTCGTTCGCCATGTCCGGCGAAACGAGTCCGATTCCGGTCTCGACGATTTTTTCGACGGCGAGATCTTCCATTGTTAGTTTTAGTCCCGGCGAGAGCTGAGGCCGGATAATAGTTGACGGTGGAAGAGTCGGAGCTCCGGGACGGAGACCTCCCCAGTAACCGCAAAGTGCGTGCCAAACGTAGATGTAATCAACGGTTGAGAATTCATCTTTTAGATCTTTGACGAAAGCTTTCATACCGACTTCGTTTGGGTCTTTTGGTGAGACGTAGTCTTTGAATTTGTAGTTCTCTTGAAACTTCAGAAGTCTGTAAAACCAAATTTAACCGGTTTGAGGATTTCATTAACCAAACAAACACAAATCAGAAAAAGAAAAAGAAAAGAAAAGCCCGGTGTCAGAATTTCAACAGCCATCCCAACAAACCGGAAAAGCTGTGTAAGAATTTCGATATCCATTCTAATACGGTTAAGATTTGTGTTGGTTATAACGAATCAGACAAAACCATTTAAATCCCGATCTGTACCCAATTAAACCGGCGGTAGGATATGAAAAAACAAACCGTTTTAAGACAAAGTCCAAAACAACTCCAACTTACAATAAAAATAGGAAAAAGAAAGTGAAAGGGTAAACCGTAATAAACCAACCTGCAAGGCATTTGCTCGCCGGCAACGGTATAATTCATTCCTTCGACATCCATATCATCGGAATCATGACCAATCGACTGCCAACCATCGTCGATAAGAACCAATCCAGGCGGACAACCACCGTCGACAAGACACTTGACTCCCTTATGAACGCCGTCAGGATTGACCGTCAAGTAAAAAGCGTCCCACGTGCACCACCCAAATTTATCAACGATTCCCGGCGGAGATTTCTCTTCCATAAGCTTGAAGGTGTTCAGATGAACCCTAATCACTTTCATTGCGTCTTTCACGAGCTTAAACGGGTCATCTCCGGCGTGAAGATACACAATTTGACGAAACCCCGACCCGGTTACTTGGGTCGATCCGGATTCGACACAAAGCGCTACGTCATCGTCTTCACCAGATTGGAAGGATGATCGAAAGGAGCCTTCTAAAAGCGGCAGTAGAAGAACATAAGGACGACCCGGAACCGACCCGGATTTGTCTAGAATGATTATTTGAGTTTCGTTTTCGATGTCGCGTCCGTTTGACCCGACCCAATGCGTAGTCCACCAAACCTTGAAACGGAAGATGCTCATGAAGCGAACATTCTTAAGTTTTCCGATGGATGCCACGTGGTAGCTTTTGGGCTCGCCATCGATGTTTAACCCGACGAATGAACCGGTGGAGACGTCGATTGGTTCGCCATCTTTGTCGGTTAAGTAAGGTGAAGGAGTGAGGGTAACATTAGCCGGAACGTCGGTTAAAACGGCGTGACCATTGGCTAATAGGTTAGAATCCTCTAACCGGAAAAGAGACTTCTCCGTAAAGTCAACGCCGTTAAGACCGGAGTCAGGTTTGATTATGCTCGGTGGAACCATTTTTCCGATGAAGTTTTTTAAAAGTGTTAGACAGAGATTTGAAGATGTTTTTTAGGTTTAGATGGATTATATGAAAGAAGTGTAAGATGTTTTGAATCTTTGAAAACTTTTCAATTGTGACAATTTGATTTGATTATGGATCAGAGGAAAGATTGAAAATGTCCATATTTATAAAGAGTTATACGTCGACATGTAAGGAATGTATGATGATAAAAAGTGGATTATTCTTCTCTCATATTCGAAGATTATTAATTTTATCTACTTTTTTATATTTGATATATTGATTTCATAATCTTTTGTGTGGGGATAGATTTGATTGCCACTTTAGCTTTGGTCGTTGGAAATTAAAACGAGAGTTAAATAATATATACATGGTTCTGGTGACTGGTGCCATGGCTTTTATATGATCAAATTTTAGTAAATGTCATTATAATTGCGAATTTAGTTGGTCTACCGACAAAAATAATTGGCATGAGACGACCAATAACATTATAACTAGCTGATAACTCAGCATCATGTGCTGGAGAAAAGTTTGTCCTAATTTCTTAATTAAAAATATATAATTATAAATTATTATAGTTGAGATTTTTAACATTGTTAGTGATGTATGTTTGTTTTAAAATTCAAACATAGCATATAAAATTCTAAATTTTTATTTTAAAATATTGTAATGATTCAATTTCTTCCAAAAAGTATAACTAAATAAAGACTTTAGCGAATTATATTTATTAAAAATATATAAATAAACTTATATTTTATGTATTTCACCCATGTCATTCTATCTACATTGAATAAATACGAGATGACCCAAAAAAATTCTTATTTTAGAATAATATATTAGGAAAATATCAATTCTATTTTGGAATTATTCAATTTAGAAGTAAACAAAAAGAGAGAGTAATACAAAACATGAAGACATTGTCGGAATGGAGAGATGCCACATATAGTAATTACAAAACCGACCAAAATATTAGGTGGTCATATGACTTCCGTTTAGATAACCGATTTTAATTAAGGTAATAACACGTGGACCTGTTAAAATAAGCCAACGTTTAGTTGAAACTTAGGACGAAAGAATCCAACAGTCGTATGAAGAAGTTATATATTTTTATATTGTTGTACCGACTAAACAGATATTAGTTTAATTTATACATTTATTAAACTAATAAAAGGTTTACTTTAAAATTTATGATTATACATCCGATTTTACTATTAAACATCTATGTTTTAGCAGTTAAAGTTTGAGATTACTTAGAGTTCACCGGTAAAAGTTTGGGATCAATTCAAGAAAATTCTTAACAAAATTCATTCATGATTTTGATTTAAAATTTAGATTAATAATTTTGTTAGTTTTTAAAAACATAACTATTTTTTTAAAGTAATCATAGTATATAATATAT